>LFZO01000178.1:0-61306 GCA_001578225.1 Pseudocercospora musae | reverse complement strand
AAGAAGACTAGAACTTCCTAAAGGTATCTTAGAAGTATTATGCTCTTAAGAAACTAAAGAAGTATAGACTTAATAAGTACAAGTCTATTAAGTATCTACTTAATAAGCTACTATATACATTTAATAGAGAATGCATAGTAGTAGACTATAAACTCTTTAATAAATTCATTAGAGGGCTCTAATAGCTTTTAAATTAGACAAGGCTAGATATTACTATATCTACAAACTACCTTGCTAGGTTTCTTTCAAATCCTAGACCTAGACATGTTAATGTAGCTAAGCATATCTAGAAGTATATTGCTAGAATACCTAAAAAGTACCTAGTATTTAAGAAGGGTAGTACTACTAAGTTAGGATTAGAGATATGTCTTAAAGCTTTTATATAGATCTACTCTAATACTAATTTTGCTATTAACCCAGGTATAGCTAGATTAGTTTTAGGATTCCTAGTGCTTATATCTAGAGTACTAGTTATCTAGAGATTATAGCTTTAGAAGGAGGTTGTCTAGTTAAGTACTAAAGCTAAATATGTTTCTCTAAATAAAGTAGTAAGGGAGCTTAGATAGCTTAGGAATCTTTTAGATAAAATTAAGAGATTTACTAGTCTCTTAATAAAGTGTATAACAATTAATGTTAACAACTAGTTAGTAATCCACCTTATAGAAAACTATACAAATTTAGGGAGAAGTAGGCATACTAATCTAAGAAATCACTACTATACGGAATAGTTTAATAAGGGTAACATTAGGGTTAAATATGTTAATACCTACTATTAAATAGCTAACTGCCTAACAAAGCTATAGTTAAACAACTAAATCCTTTAAAGTAGGATTCTCTAAGTTATTCTTTTAGAATTTTATTTATTCTAGAACTAGAAGACAAACTCAATACATTTATTTGTATTTCATTAAAATCAATCTTAAAACTAAGTATAAAGCTTTTTAGCCTAGGTATTATTTAACAACCTAGGCTCTAAACTGAAATGCTAGGAAATAAACCAAGCCTAGTATGGTTTTTAGATCTTCTCTAGTATAACTAAACTAACTAACTACAATTAAGGATAGCGGTACCTACTACCTCTAAAAGTAGAACTATTAGTAAACCTCCGGTAAAAATCGGATTCAATACGCCGAATAGCATAATATATAGTCTCTATTACCTTACTATTACTATCCCTTAATGAATAGTTAAAGTTAATAACAATCTATCTACGCTATAAACTATCTCTACTAATAAAGATCTCCCGAGCTCGATTAATAACAACTGTATTCGGTCCTAGTATACTACTTAAGCCTTAAGACCTAACCGAATTAGCCCTTAAGCGAGCTAACTAAGAACGAGGAGTTGACTAGTATCTAGAAGTACTATAACGGCTATACTAAAGTCCCTATCTATTATTAATATAGGCATTATGAAAGAAAGTATTACTAGCTACGTTTATACGCTAGATCTTGTTATATCTAATAAATACCTTGCCCTATATATTGTTTGCATAGTACTAGTAAGGAGGAGTCTACTATATAATACTAGTACTTGCTTTAGCTAAAAGGCTAGGTAGGTAGTTAATATAGCTACTCATGTTAATAGAACCCTAGCTATTAAATCTAGGATGCTAGACTAAAGGAATTGGATTGCTAGTAGTATTATTAAAGAAGCCTATCTATTAAGAAGATAGCTTTATAGGCTAATTGATACTGTTACTACGGTTCTAGGCCTTAAGCATCTATTAATACTAGTTAAGGTTAACCTTACTTAAATAAAATCTAGAGACAAAAGCAGTATTAACTATAGCCTAGAGCTAACTATTAGTTATGTTTATAGTAGCTATAATAAATCCTATTAAGGTTAGCAAGGATCCCTACAATAGCTAACATCTAGCTTACCTTTATAGGAATTTTTGAAGAGTTAGAAGAGATATAACCTAGTCTAAATAATAAGCAAATTGCTTAATATTGCTAGAGTTAGTATAGAAAGAAGAAAGTTAAGTTTAGCCTTAAAGGTTAAAGGACTTATAAGTACTAAGGTTAAGGATGTAAGGTATCTATACTCAAGCTATTTAGTAAATATGTAACTACTTAAAGAAGTAAAGGAAAGCATAGGAACAATCTAACTTAGTTAAGCAAGCTAATAGGCTATAAGAGCCTAAAGAAAGTAAAGAAGTAACTAATCTAAGGATAATAAGGATACTAATCTAAGGTTAGGAACTAACTAGAGTTAAGCTAAAGGAGCTTATAACCTTTATTAAGGCATAAGCTAAAGTATATATAGTATATAAAGCTACTAAAGTAAAGGGCAATTAGCAAGCTTATAAGTAACTATTAACTAACTAACTAAAGGGGAGTGTTGTATATTAGTTAGTATACTAAGATAATAGGGGAGGACCGATAACAGGTAGCCTTTAATAGTACTAATTTAGGGTTACTATTGTAGACTTATTTAGTCTGTTATAGACTAACTTAGGGTTACTAATAAGAACATATAAAGGTTAACTAGTTAGCTACCTTCTATAGTTTATGCAATTCAGTAGGCAATTCACAAATGTCTCGGTCTGTACCATCAATTCACAACATCTCGATCAGTCCAAATCGTCCATTATTGACCCCGAAAAAAAGGTGGTCTTCATGTTGACGATGGGCAGAGTTATAACGTTGTGTGTTCATCGCCACGTCTCCTAGGTGTAGGGTTCATATTCTGCTAGACTGCAAGCTCTCTGACTTTGGAAAGCCATGGAGATGAAACGAGCCAGGTCAGTCTCGATGAAAATGGGAACGCCATGTCGACGTACGAGCGGCTCACATGTTCGATTCGACCCGTTGCCCATTGTATACAGACCTCTAGTACGGCTTCTCCACATTCTAGCTGATCAATACTTGTCAGCATTCCACCGAGCAGCCAGCTACCTTTAGGAGTTGGAGCTGTTTCAAATTCGACGGCCTTCGAGTTCGCGAAGTTGTCGAGTCTACAATAAGGAACCTCCATTTCCTCGCTATACAGTTGCTTGTTACTGCTAGAACTATAGTTAGTAGCGGCTAGACCTTTCGCGGCCGAGGTGAGACCTTCTCTCAGGCGGTCTTATCCACATCAAAGAACCACTAGGAGGGCTTGCAAGTCTCCAACACTCACTTGTGGATTGCTTCCTTGCTAATGATACTGCCGCACGACCTCAGCGCGGAAGTCATTGGCTTCATTCTCGCCAGCAGAGGGAGCTGTCTCCTATATTGAATAGTAAGGCGTTAAGGGACAGGACGAGCTCGCTGTGTTGGCTATCGACTCCCGTAATAGATCTCAGGTGCCGACTGCTTTGTTTACTGTTAGCAAGTACCTCATGCCTCTCGCCGCATCGAGCTATTTCTGCCTCTCATGCTCCATGAACTTGCTAAAGGAAGCAGAAGGTCGGTCTTTGCTCTCTCTGATTGATTACTGCTCAGTTGCCTCCGTGCTGTCAATCAGCTCAACGCTGCTATAAAGTCATTCGTTCTCTTTGTATGGATCCGTACTAGGAGCTATCTGCTAGTTTTGAGCTCAAAAGTGCTCCTAGTGTACTGCAAACAGGATGTTGGGCAACTCTCTTTGCTACGACTTCGATGACATCGACATCTTTATGTGGCGCTAACAGGTTGCACGCGAGCCTAATGTCTTCGCCAAGACGAGATGTTTTTATTTCCCTCGAACATAGTTGCAGAAGATTAGGAGAATATTTCAAAGAACTCATTATCTTCGACTTTACACCTAACAACTTTTTCCGTGCTACGTACAAGATTGCGTACTACTACCCCCGATTATCGTCTTTGCGCGATTGGGTCTGGCGAGATCGACGTAGTTCGGAGTGTACGCTTGCTATGGGGGAAAGTCTTTCAGCTCTCTTGCCAATTCGATATCAGTGGGACAACAGTGCTATGGCCGGGCTTTGGTAGCGGGAGTAGTGCGATCCCATGGGACTAGACCGGACCCTATCTCGAGACTAATAAAGCAAAAAGCCCGTCGTTGGCAGCCTCTCGAGCTGACTTCAGCTTTTCAATGGCAGATTCTAAGCTTTCTAGGTGCCTCGAGGGCACTCCGCTAGGCTAGTACTTGTCTTGCCTCTGAGAAAGACGGTTCTCTTTACGCTCTAGCTGCGTGATCCTCGCGTCTAATGCGGCTTTATCGAAGAGGTTCACAGGCTCGTCTAGCTTGAAGGGTGGATCCGGGTCGATGGCGAGGACTATTGGCTTCTTCATCTCTGGCGGCCCGTCACTTCCTCTGCGGTGCTGAGCCCGCCCTTGCTCTTAGGCGCCTTGCCTGGTCGAGCTCCCAAAGTGTCTTTACCTACAAACATCGAAACAAACTCATCGTCGCTGTCGTTATCTGTGTAACTGCGTTAGAGCGTGACTTTAGTATGTGCTGTATATAGCTTAGTTACACATACCAGGCCTTGGAATGGTCCCCGTAGCGTCTTCGGTGCCATTTTGTCTCTGGGCTCGGATGCCTTACGCTTGCGCAAATTCTTTGCATCCATGTCGTATAGGCGTTCGAGAAGTCTTTCTGCTAGAGTACGACCTAGAACTTGGCGCGGAGTCGGGATCTCCGCGCGATCGAGGGTGAATCGCTGCTAGTACCTGAAGCACTAAGTCCGGCCACTGATCAGTGATGGACGGAGACTGAAGCCGTTTTTGTTCTCGACTGCCAGATCTGTATTAACACAGCCCGCTCAGTACGCATAGCATGATGAAATGTTGATGCGGTGACGTACTAACGCGGCGCATACCCAACGGTCGTGCATGTGAAAGTCGTCTAAGGCATGTCGTGGAGCCCGTGCGCGGCACTAGCGCGTTTCTCGCGCCGCGCCTTTGACTTTTCTTCTTCTTCCAATTCTGTCCAAAGTTTTGTATATCGACATACACACCACTTTCCAGTCATGCCGCAAACCGCCACCACCACGATCGACTCGGATGGCCACGACTCTGCTCTATCTTTTGCGCTTCCTCCCCAGATGCATGAGGCAGCACGGAACGCCACGGTACGGTTACTAGCACTCCGCTGTCCGTTTGCATGAGTTGCGAACAGCGTTGAGCTTAGCCAAAAGGGCAGCAAGGGTCACTATCGCGAGGCGAGGGCTCTCGTGTTTCAATTGCTCTGCATAGGACCACACTCGTGGTGACACCTGATCGCTCGGCGTCTGGCAGAAGGACCTCGATCGGGCTTCGGCCTACTAAGAGGAATCGCCTGACAGGAGCTCTGTACACCGGTCCACTCACGCCCGAGCAAGGCGAGCCTTCGGGACACTTGCTTGGCATACAGTGGAAAGGGATAACCGGGTAAATACTCAAATAGCACACATTGGCATAGCAATTACTCGGATAGCAAGAGGCTTACTCAGATAGCATATATTAGCATAGAAACTACTTAGATAGTATACATTGGCATAGCAATTACTCGGATAGAAAGAGGCCTGCCTATAGCGACGACAGATAGCCTACGTATAGCGACGACAGCCTACCTATAGCGACGACAACCTACCTATAGCGACGATAGCCTACCTATAGCGACGATAGCCTACCTACAACGGATGTTAATGTTTCTACTTATAGGTATTCGGGTATCCTTCGATGTATTATTCTAGGGAGGTAGTATACAGTTTACTATCTAAGTAATTGCTATGCCAATGTATACTATTTTAGAAATACTAGCCAATATTGCTAATCCGTTACTATCCGAGTAATTGCTATACCAATGTGTACTATTTGAGTATTTACCCGAAGGGATAACCCATAGTTGTTAATTATCGATTACGAATAATTACTAGTTACTATAATCGTAGGTAACTATTACTATGATTATAGACTTGGTAATTAGTAACTAGTCACTATAGCCAATAATCACTATACAAAGAGAGGGAGACCTAGACATAGGACCGAAAGGAAGTAAATCTATAGTATCTAGACTATTATTGTACTAACATACCTCCTCTATTACGGGTAAATACTCAAATAGCATACATTGGTATAGCAATTACTCGGATAGCAAGAGGCTTACTTAGATAGCATACATTGGCATAGAAATTACTTAGATAGTATATATTGGTATAGCAATTACTCGGATAGAAAGAGGCCTGCCTATAGCGACGACAGATAGCCTACGTATAGCAACGATAGCCTACCTATAGCGACGACAACCTACCTATAGCGACGATAGCCTACCTATAGCGACGATAGCCTACCTACAACGGATATTAATGTTTCTACTTATAGGTATTCGGGTATCCTTCGATGTATTATTCTAGGGAGGTAGTATACAGTTTGCTATCTAAGTAATTGCTATGCTAATGTATGCTATTTTAGAAATGCTAGCCAATGTTGCTAATCCGTTACTATCCGAGTAATTGCTATGCTAATGTGTACTATTTAAGTATTTACCCGCCTCTATTATGTATCCGTATAATATAGCTATATCGCAGAGCTTCTAGTTCTTCCTTTGTCTTTATTTACGGACCTACTCTAGACCCGAAGGATAGCCGGACTACTAAGGCGTTATGGATACTACTATATTTGGATACTACCCTATAGTTAGTGGCTATATGATTACTTAAATATGACTGCTGATTATAACCCTTCTAACTGATTATGATTGTGATTATAGGAACTAACTAGAGAGTAATCACTAATCAACAAGTATAGGATAACCCGAGAGAGTGATACCCACTTCGAACAGCCAGAGCTCGACGGCATACCGATCAAGATCTGCGGACTACCAACTATGTCCCTCAGAGCGTATCGGTGTGCGGGCTGGCGTGATAGCCCGCGAACTCTCACTACTGACCTAGGCCACAAAGCTGGAAGCTGGAGGCCGCCGCAGAGTATCAAACTAACTATACTCTACGATGCGTGCGTGCGACTGGGACTGTCAAAACAAGACCCAGTAGTCCAGACATTCGCCAGTGCTCATGCCGCTGATGGTCGCATGTTCATGGTACATGGCGCGTGCAACGCGCCATCGCCAGCTGGAGCAAAAAGAACCCGAGCCTCGCTTCAACTCATACCGAAGCATTGCAGCTCCGTCCAGTCTGCAGGGCTTTTCTTGCTGCAGATAATAACAACCACACCAGCGAAAAATCATTATTTTTTTAGACTGAAAAGTAGTGAGAGTCTCAAGAGCAGCAATCTCCGCCTAAAAAAAAGACGTCTCCTACATAACACATTACCTATTCTATCCCCAAGCCTGTGCATCTCCATCTGCAAGCCTCCCAGCGCCGAAGACCCTAACGAACCTACAAGTTCTTCCCCAAGAAATCTTGAAGATAATGGTAAGCCTCAACAGCAGAATAATGCAAATTCAACCCATGGCCCGCAACCTCCGCAAGATACGCTCCCGTCCTATTGGTGTTCGGGTACAGTTTAGGAAACACCGCCTCGGCCAAGTTGGTCGGATACGAACAATTCCCAGAACAAAACGGGAAATCATGAGCCCCGTTCACGACAGCCACAGGGTTCGTGTAGTTTGAAGCTATTCCAATGACGGCGGAGTTGGTCAAAAGCTCTCCCAAAGTGACCGTGCCTTTCGTAGCGTCGGCGAGAGCCAAAATTTCCGGGTCGAACCCTGGGG
Source organism: Pseudocercospora musae (assembly GCA_001578225.1). Taxonomy (NCBI): domain Eukaryota; kingdom Fungi; phylum Ascomycota; class Dothideomycetes; order Mycosphaerellales; family Mycosphaerellaceae; genus Pseudocercospora; species Pseudocercospora musae. Next base: position 53,728 of record LFZO01000178.1, on the reverse strand, counting down.
TTTTGAAGAAGCCGATTTGATTTGAGATGGGGGACGCGGAGACGAGGTATCCTTGTGGTGCGTGGGAAAAACGGTAGGGCTGGTCTTGAGAAGCGATGGCGAAGTTGTTGCCGAGCAAGAAGGCCGGCAGCGCGGTACTGTTCACGGAGAAGCCTGTCAAGATCGCGCCGTCGATGGCGGATGGGTATTGGGCGGTGATGGCTTGGGTGAGGATGCTGCCGAAAGAGTGGCCGGTGGCTACGACTGTGTCCGGTGTGATGTCGCTGAATGCGCCGGCGCGGACTTTTGTGAGGAGTTGATGCAAGATTTCGACTTCAAGGGGTGCTTGGACGATGTTGAGGGCGTCGGGTTTGGAGGATTTGCCGACTCCCAGACGGTCGTAGAAGAAGGTTGCGTGGCCGTACTGGGCCGCTACGTCGACATAAGAGTAGCCTGGGGCGAAGTCCTGGTTGCGTTGTCAGTCTTGCCCGTCTCTGATCATTCAGGATGTTGTGTGCTTTACCCAATAGCTCCTGTCAAATCCAACACCGTGCGTCAGAACCTGCACCTGATCTGGCCTGGTATTATTTGCAGGTGTACACAGCGTGGCACCGATCCTGTATGTCCCATTTACCGACTGCGTTCCATCCATGATATCTTGCATCACCGTCGAGCCAGACGAAACCAAGTCCACGAATGCTCCTGTTACCTGCGACTGATTCTTCGGCAGCTCCAAGTTCTTGAACTTCAGGTTCTTCGAAGTCGAAGCTGTCACTGGCACAGATCCCGAAACACATACGGCAAGACCGCCGCGCGCTGGGTGGATGGTCGCATTCTCGAAGCCCGTGGTCGATGGAGCTTGAACGCCTGCTGGGATCGCGCCGCCTGGGTTGGATGGGAGGAGGTTCGAGGAGTACTGCGCCGTTGCGCCTGCGGTGAATGCGAGGGCGTACAAGGAGCGCATCTTGGGAAGCTGACAGGTGTAGAAGGTATTGCTACCGATCTTCTCGCGTGTGGTGAGCTGGTACCGGAGACCGAAATTGTTGCCATGGACCTAGTTCTACCTGTGCGTGCTTTGCTGCCCATGACTTCACTTACCTGAATTCACTTACCTCGTCGTCAGAGCTTGCCGCGCGGACCGACTCTTATTTCCTGTGCTACCGCATTTGTAAGATGGAGGAAGTGTTGGTGACCGATGAGGCAATAACAATGGTCGAAAGCTTGCGTTGTTGTTGTCACTGACAAATGCTGGAGATCTTGGCGGAGCTCCTTCGATTGAGTTTGGCCGGATAGACGCTCGCTGACGAACAACATCTCCTTCGATCATCACCGAAGAAGCATCCGTGGACCTTTTGCCTGACATCATTCGTTAAAGGACTTGGGGGGTTGAGGAAGTCAGGGAGTACTCCAATCCTGGTTGCCAGGCTGCGAAAGGCAGAAAGTTTCGAAAAAGATTTATCTCGCTCGCAACAGGCGGAAAAGCCGTCAGCAGAACGAAATCGATCTGGAGCTCTCCATGCCACCGAGGCATTAGCATGTGCGCATACCAATGTCACGAGGAGACGAGCAGGCCGGGAGTGTGATGGTGATGGGAAACTGAGTTCGGGGCGTGGTATGCAATGACATGACAGTTTGCAGCCGCGTACGAGCTGGAATCGCTTTAGTCCTTGCTGGTCATATCCATCTCCTCATCACGCAGGGGGAGACACAGAGAGGGATCCACCTCAAGGCCTCCACCTAAAAGCCGGATGCTTCCAATCCAAGTCCTCAATCTGCTTCTGCTCCAACCCGGCAAGCTCAGCATCAACATTCTTGTTCTCCCTCTTCTGATTGTCAATATTGATCCAGAAAAACAACCCAATACTGATACAAAGTATAGTCGAGCTCGTCGCCAGATTCAAACCATTGCCGATATGATAATTCGGCGCATCAGTCGGCAAGAAACTCCACGTCGAAATCAAACCTCCCACATTGCCCAACATGACATTCGTTCCGATCGCAGACGACCGAGCAGTATCTGACACAACGTTCGCGGAGACTTGGGCGTTGCAGAGGGCTCCGAATGTGAATGCTCCGATGGCGATGATGAACGTCGCGCCGTATCGGACTTGGGCTTCGGTGCTAGCGAGGAACATGATGTAGCCTGCCATTATGAGTGGGGCCGACGCGATGAAGAATATGCATCGGCGGTCCAGCTTGGAAGAGGCGTACGGGACGGCGAGAGTGGAAAAGGCTCCGACAATGTAGGGTGGGACGGTGCGGAGTTGCTGGTGGATAACGGTCTGATGAGGATAGATGCTCTTGACAATGGTTGGCAAAAAGAAGGCGAGACCCTGCACCGTGATATTGTCGAGAAGGAAGATGAAGGCGGTAGCCAAGGTGACCGGGTTGAAGATTCCAGCCAAGATCTTCTTGTTGTCGATGTGGTCAAGGACCTCAGTGGTGGCCAGACGTTCTGACTTGACTCTTGCAATCGCCATCTCCTTCTCTTCCGCTGTCAGCCAGCGAGCGGTCTCGGGTCGGTCGGTGAGGGTGAAGTAGGCGATGAGGGAGAGACCGATGGTGATGACTCCTTCGATGCCGAAGATCATACGCCAGCTGTGAAGGCTACCGAAGTGGTCGAGCGACAGGATGCCGGATGCGAGGAGACCACCGAATGCTCCTGCGAGAGGAGCCATGACGACGTATAATGCCAGGCGGAAGGTAAGTTCGCTCCGTCGATACCACCGCGAGAGGTAGTAGGCAATTCCAGGAAGCATGCCAGCTTCGAATATGCCGAGCAGGAATCGCACTCCGCACACTTGCGAGTACGTCTTGACAAATGCGCAAGCTACCGAGCAAATACCAAAGCCGAGTGATATTGTTGGGATGAACCAGCCTGGCCCAATCCACTTGCAGCAGATGTTTGAGCTGAAGTAGTATCAAAGTCAGCATGTATACTGGTCAAGCAGCACGTGAAAAGTACTCACGGAATCTCAAACACAATATACGAGATATAAAACACCGAGAGCACGGCATTGTAATCGTACCCTTCAAGCTTGAGATCTTTCTCAAGCCCAGCAAGTCTCGCATTACCTGCAGACCGTCAGTGAGCTCCCCACCCACCTATCACCTTTCGTGTACATGTGAGAACTCACCAATATTCGCTCGATCAATGAAGCAAAATAGATAAAGTAATGCCACGGTCGGAACAATGCACAGATCGATTTTCCTCCTCAGTCGTGCTTCGACTTTGGGATCGAATGTTACAAGGGCATGGCCGTACCTTTGACAGAGTTTGAGATTAGCTTCAGGCTTCCTACTCATTTACCTTTGTATATGATAATAGGTATGTGAAACTTACTGATCGGTAGCCAAATGTCCCCTGGCAGCAGTCTCATGAACATCATGTTCGACGATTTCCCTCGACGTGGAATCGTGGTCTGAGGTTGCTTTCTCCATGGCTCCGTCCGTCCCGTCCAGAACTGAACTTTTCTGGAGAAAACCTGGAGAGAGATCTGGGGTGATATGAGCAATGTGCTGAGAATGCCGTTTTCCTTGTCCGAGCCGAAGGTCCGGTTGTAGGCACGCGGAAACCACGAGTCTCCGTTCACGTCTCCGTTTACGCTGCTGCTCGCGGGGATGTATGCGAGTCTTGGCTGCAGGGCTCTCCACTCTTCTGATTTGATCTTTACTTCTTGGCAGACCGTCGGTAGAATGTTATGGCAGTTCGAGAAGTAGCCGATATACGATCCGCGAGGTCGTGCGAAGTTCGGATTTAGCGGCGATGGCGTGTGTGGAGAGGAGAGGTGAGACGGAAGGTGAGAGGTGAGCCTGATATGTGAAAAGGTCTCCGGTATGCTGCAGTTGCGATGAGACTTTTCGTTTCAGCGTGAGATTCGAGGCCGACCAGTCGATGTATCAATTCGAAGAAAACGAACTTTCTCGTACAGTATCAGAGAACTCCTGTATGCGAATGATCTACGCCGGGATCTTTTGCAAGATAAGCTATCAGGATCGAACGCGAGGAGTCGAGACCCAAGCCCAAACGAAGCATACGAGAACGCAAAGGCTTGTTTCGCCGGCTTCGTTACACAACGTGTTCGCACAGATCTCCTCGGCTAAGCACCTACATGAGCGATACAGTCCCAAATGGGTCTTTACTATCCAAATTCCCCACTTCGACCGTTCTCCGTATCGTAGTCTTCTTTTCTTATAGTGCTCCACTTCGCCACATGCCTCGATATCGGGCTCTCCAGCACTACCAATACAATTCTTTCCAATAGGAACTGCTACTCTTTCTCCCATCTCTCGACCGGAATACCAAGAACCATGTAGGAAGCCATACAATTGCCTACTGATGTGCTTGCCAGCATAGAACATTATTCCAACAATTGCTCGGAGATTCTGATACATTTGGAGAGATGCCGAAGGCGGCCAGTAAGGCTGTGATAGTCGAGCCTTAGGTTCGCTCCAGTACTCCCGGTCAGAATGAGTTTATTGCGTGTGCTCCAGAGATACAGCTACCACTTTCATTGTTTATCGTGACACCGTGATCTACACCAAGAGATGTGCATAACCAGGGTGTTCAATAGCAGTCTAGGAACATCAAAAGGTCTGAACTTCGTGTTCAGTAATAGTCTTGTGGCCACGAGGATCAGTAGCAAGCGGCTCGTCTTCGCCGAAAACGCTGCAGATAATTTCAGAGAATGCTCAGGTGTCTCCGGGCAGGGACTCAGCCCAGCCAAACAATCCGACGCGAGCCGCAGCCATTGTCCAGGTTCCAGCCTGCGAGAGCGGATCCGGTTCGTGCTGTCTAATCTCGAACGTTCTCCTTCAGAAGTCGTCCAGCTTCCACGGTGGCTGTCTCCGAAGCCTCCTCCAATGCTTCCCAAAGATCGTCGATATCAATCTCATCAGTCTCGTGTATGCCAGCTGATTATCGAGATCGTGGATTTGGGGCCTTTCGCTCCAAATCCAATCCGATATGGCCAGCCATCGCTCTACTTGTCGAAGCCTGCGCCCACAACCCTTCCGCCGATGCAGTCATCGTGCTCTAGGATGACAAAGTCGGTGATTGGGGCATTCGTAAGGGCTCGCCGAGTGTTTTATGCCATGATTTTAGTTGAAAGCTTCACGAAACTCCGTGCAGCTGTCGTAATGCCCGCTATACCGGCACCTGTGGTGTTTTGTCATTCTCAATGCTGCCTTTCCTGTCTTCCTCGCGTTCAGGACCGCTACAGTAGTCTTCGGACATTGTTCTCCGTTCTGCTTCGGTTTAGCAACATGCGGAAGACAGCTGGTGGGCAAGGCTATAGAGAGCTAGAAGGACTTCATTCTGAGCTACAGAGGATTGTCCTGTTGGTATAGTACCTAGCCTGGTGACTCCTTGAGACTTTTAAAGGACGAGAAGCCATCTGGATATGCTCCTTGCTGCACCGCAAGGTACATACGCTAGCAGAGGCCATTGGACCAGCTCATGCGCCAATGTTGCCGCCAAAAGAGATTGAACGCCGGTACTTGCTGTCGTGCTGCATGTGATGCACGTAATGAACGTCTGCTTTGCTCCGGGTTGTTAGGCAGCTAAAGTACTTGAAGTGTGGTGTGTGTGTGCCTATCACGTGCCTGATGCCTGAGGCTGTAACTGCCGCACTACATATATTCGGACTTCCTCGTAGATAGTCCTTTGAATGTATCATCAGTTACATCAAGTGGTTATGCGCCCTCTACGTTTCCAACGTACCTATATCTAAGTACCTCTATCGACTACTACGTAGCTAGTATTGTTAGTATCTTAGCGTAACGCTCCGATACCTCGTTATTGCCGCTACCGCCTCTCAAGTATTCTAGTAGGTACTAGCACTTCGAGTCTATCTAATTCAATCAATATACGCGTCGGCTATCCGCTACGCGCGCCTATATTTAGCGTAAGGCTAATATATAGCTTATATTGTCTCTCCCCTTATTCTATCCCTAGCGCCCCTATTACCCCTACTACTAAAGCTATCCGCAATAGTACTAATAGTAACCGGTATTACTAGCGCTCATATAAGTAATATTCCTAAGCTAAAGAATAAGGAGAATTACCTATTATAGTCCTATACCGCTAAGGGTATCCTTAAAGGCATATCGGTATAGCGCTATATATAGGGCACCTACCTACGACTAAAGGTCAAAGCCTCGGATAAGTCTATAGAAGAATTCGAAGACTACCAAGATAAATGGGAGGCTAAAGACTAGATAGCGCGTACCTAGATCTTTGCTAACTATATAGCCGATATCTAGTAGTCGCTACTTAGACTCGGGACCTCTTAGGATATATAGGACTTTCTTAAGAAGAAGTACACTAGCGACGGTAGGTCTACTAAATTTATATTGTTCTAGGAATATTCTACCCTTCGGTATAAGGACAAGGACATTAAGAAGTTCTATAATAACTATAAGAAGAAGCTAGGTATACTAAAGGAGACTAAGTTGTCTATTAGTAACTACTAAGTAGTCTACTTCTTTATTATGCTTATTAGCCCCTTCTATAAGGCCTTTGTATAGATAAGGCGCGAGCAAATGTAAGCTACTAATTTCAAGATTAATAGTAATACACTAGACAATATCATTAGCGCGTTACTTAATAAGAACGTCGCTTAGCTTAACTAGGCCTAGTATAGTAGATACTTTGGTCTATAAAAGCTAGCTTAATCGTAGTAGCCGCTAGCTAGTAACACTAACCCTAATTAAGCGCCTCGAGGCGGCGGTCGTAGTAGAGGCCGTAGTAGCCGTAGACGCGACGGAAATAGCAATAATAATAATCTATCCTACGAGAAGTACTTACATTACGAAGGTACCTATCTATCCAATAGGTACTATACTAAGTACCCTTATCTAAAGGAAGAATACCGACTCCGCCGTAAGCGTAAGAAGGCTAAGAAGAAAGTATAGCAATAGCGCGGTCTAACTACTTAGTAGTAGTAGTAGTAACCTTAATCTACGCCTCCGTAGTAGAGCCTATTTGCTAATAGTATACCCTACAACGATCTACGACCTAACTCTATACTACCTAGTAACTACTTATTTATTACTATAGTCGAGGTCAAGGTTAGTAATCGCGCCTATATAGTACTATCGGCTACTATACGTACGATAGACTAGGTAGTCGACTTAGGTACTAGTATATATATAATTAACAATCTAGTATTGCTTATTAAGTATAAAGGTTACAATATTCTAGTACGATTTAGAGGCAATACTAAGCAAGTAATACTAATCGGTACTACCTAGACTAAGGTAGTTAATAATCGAGGAATTAGTATAATGTAACTTACTAAGATACTATATATACTAGGTCTAGCTACTAACCTTATATCTACTAAGAAGTTAGCCGATAAGGGCTACTTCTATCGCAATGATAGGCGAGTCCTGTTTACTCATAGTAGCGATAGTAACGAAGTAACGGTTACTTAGACCTACTATAAGAATAGTCTCCCCTTCCTATATATCCCTATATCCGAACCTAACGGTAAGGCGGCTATTGCCCTTCTATCGAAGAAGGGGGTACTAGTAGGTACTATAAATGACTAGTACCTACGGTATAGTTATATTTACTATAGCAAGTTACTATAGCTAGAAGCTAATAGATATATCGTAATCCTTAGAGATAAGAAGAAGACCTTCCGTAACTATATTACTTATCGTATATTAATAGTATACAAGGAGTATAATCGACTATCTCGCCTACGACCTTCTACTATCTATTATATTGTTAGTATAGATATAGTCTACATTAGTAACCCTAGCCTACTCCAAGAGCGCTACTTTATACTCTTTATATATACTAAGTTAGCTTATCGCTACGAATACCCTAGTACCCTAAAGATAGGTATAGTACTAGTAATTAAGTATTATCGTATACATGTCTATACTTAGACTAGCTACGCTATTCCTATATACTACCTCGATAGAGGGGGTAAATACGGAGGCAATAGTCTACTAGAGTAGGCTCGTAACAATAGTATTATACTACAAGTTACCGCTCTACATTTATCTACGTAAAATAGTCTTACTAAGGTTAGTAACTATATTGTTTGTATAATAGCTCGAAAGATAATGCTATAGGCAAACCTTCTAAAGGCTCTATAGCTATATATAGTTAGTGTAGCTACTTATATCCTAAATATTACGCCTACCTAGGTCAATAGTAGAGATAGTCTATATATAGTTATTACTAAGGAGCTTAACTAGTCTCGAAAGCACCCTCGCTTGTAGTACCTACGAGCCTATAGCTATATAACTATTATATACGACTATAGCGTTACTCGTAGCAAGAAGTTTAATGCCCGCGGCAAGGTTAGCAAGTTTGTTAGATATGCTAAGGACTCTATAGACTCTAGCAAGTACATAATCTACCTACCTAATAAGTATAAGGTAATTGCTTCGAAGGATGTCTAGTTTCTTTAGTTAGAATCTAAGTCAAAATCGGACTTAATATCTAAGCTACTACTACTAGAAGGTATGTAGCTATATACTAATCCTAACGACCCTTCCGAGAGCGAGTTTATAACTATTGAATTAGTTATGCCTACACTGTTTAATATTACAACAAGCGATGCTCCGACGGTACCTATAGCTAGTGTTGTTTAATAGCTCTAATCTTAGCAAGAGGGACCTATAGAAGAGCTTGAAATGCTACTAGTAGACGATATTGTTAATCTACTACTAATCGAAGATAATATGCTAGTAGTCTAGCCGTTAAGTAATAAGGAAGGCTTCTAATCTACTAAAGAAGAGCTAGCTACGCCTACGTTCAATCTAAATGCTAAGAAGGGTAAGCCTAGCTAGTTACTAGAATTCGAGCGACCTACTAGTGTTAGTACTCGTAGTACCCGATCGACCCGTAGTAAGAAGTCCGCTCGAGACCTATTACGTAGATACCTTGCAAGTGCTAAGGATAGTTAGTAGACCCGTAACCTATCCAATATGCCTATTGCCTATGTAAAGGGCTTTATAGCCGCCTACTACGTTACTAAGTAGAATGACGGCGATCCTATTCTAATTCTAAAGAGCTACAAGGAGGCTAAGGAATTACTAAATTAGCTATAATAGCAAGAAGCCTATAAGGCTAAATATAAGTTATTAATAGACAATGCTACCTAGATCTATGTTCTAAGACTAGAAGTGCCTAAAGGCCGTAGGGTTATCTATAGTAGATAGGTATTTACTATTAAGCGCAATACTAATAGTAAGGTTAGTCGCTTTAAGGCTCGCTAGATTGTCAAGGGGTTTACTTAGGTTAAGGGACAAGACTATAACGAGACCTATACTATAGTCGCTAAGCTATCTACTCTACGAGCTCTATTTGTACTAATTGCTTACTACGATCTAGAGGCTTAGTAGTTTGATATTCTAACTACCTTCTTGAATACTACTATTAGCAACAAGTACAAGATCTACGTTAAGTAGCTACATGGCTTTGAGAACCGTAGTAGTAAGGGCATAGTCTACCTACTACTAAAAGCACTATATAGACTAAAGTAGTTACCTATACTATAGTACGAAGAGCTCCGCAAGTACTTAAAGAGTATGGATTTTATCCCTATTATAAGCGACGTATATATATTTAAGTATACGGTTAGCGGCTCGATTATTGTTATCTACATAGATAATATAATTATTATTGCCTACTTAATAGCTACTTTGCAAATAGTTACTTAGTTACTAAAGGATCGTTTCTATATGCGAGAGCTTAGTAACCTTTACTATTATCTCGGTATACGCATTATTCGCAATCGCAAGGACCGTACTATCTATATAGTATAGGATGCCTACCTAGATCGACTTAGTAAGAAGTACGGAATAAAGGGCTATATAGTACCTACGACGCTAATAGCTCCGCGCTATGTTAAGACTACTATTTAGCGTGCCCCTAAGGACTATATAGCGAGTACTACCTTTAAGACGAAGTATTAAGAAGGTATTAGCGAAGCCTTATAGCCTACAATAATTATACGACTAGATGCCTACTATACTACCGGCCTACTATCTCGATTTGTTACTAATCCGACTAAGGAATACTATTACGCGCTCCTTTAGTTAATTGAATACCTTGTTAGTACTCCTAACCGTAGTATACGCTTTTAGGGAATATAGAGCGATAATAAGCTTAATCTCGCTAATTACTATAATGCCTTATAGGCTAATAATCCGGTAACCCGCCGCTCTACTAGTAGCTTCTATTTTACACTAGCTAGTAGACTATTGCTATACAAGTTAGGCTACTAGACCTTAGTTACTTTGTCCTCTATAGAGGTAGAGTATATTTAGCTTACTACTACTACTAAGGAAGCCGTGCCCCTAATACGTATATTGGAAGAAATAGGGTACAAAGGTACCATTAAGCCTATTACCTTATACGAGGATAATTAGTTAGCAATTGCTATTACTAAGTCTACGATAGATAGCTATACTAAGTATATAGATACTAGGGTATACTATATTCGAGAGAAGATCGCTAATAGTATAGTTATCGTTACCTAGATTAGTACTCATAATTAGATTGCTAATGGGTTTACTAAGCCGCTTAATAAGCTTAAGTATAGTCGCTTTATCGAATAGTTAAACCTTGTAGACTATAAGAGCGCTATTGAAAACGCCGCTTAGCCTACTACTAAGTACTAAGTCCGGTTAGAAAGAGGATATGTATTGTTTGGTTTAACTACTATTCTGTTTAATGCCCCTTTGTTTGCTTTGTTCGTTTGTTTAGGCTATATGTACGCAATAAGGGGATAACTTGAAGTATAGTATATATATGCCTATTACGTGCCTAATGCCTAAGGCTGTAACTGCCGCACTACATATATTCGGACTTCCTCGTAGATAGTCCTTTGAATGTATCATCAGTTACATCAAGTAAAGTATGGACATCAGAGAGGAGTAAGAAGCCAAGTCGAAGTTCATGTTGTGTTCCTGGCCGGAGCCATGCCAAGAGGCAGCTTCCGAGACTGGCAAGTCCAGCCGATCAATGCTTTCTGGTCGCGATCTCCTCTTGCGGCTTGTCGGTGTAGACAACAAGCCGTCAACTGAGGCAACAAGGGCGTATCTCGAGGAGTGATCAGGCTACGTAAGAAGTGGCATCAGGCTGACGAGCATTGACACCCAGTGAGGCCATCTCAACCTACGAGAAACACATCCAATGAGGCCATCTCGACCTACGAGAAACCCAGACGTGGACTAACGCACGCCACGGAACGGAACGACCACGGCGGACACAGTGCAAGAGATGACAACCCGAAGGTGGCGGACAATGCAAAGAGACACAATCGATCTGGAGCGACACAACGTCGAATCCCCTCTTCAGAGACGTGCGCTGGCGGGCGTCCTGGCACGCTGAATGGGACCTAGGGAAGCTTTCGTTGCATGTCACAATGTGTGCCTACTGGCGTACAATGTCTGTGGCACTATACGTTACTCCCTACTCTTGGGCGCGTCCTGAATCTTGGGATCATTGCCTACGTTCACCGCTCTCTGTGGTATCTACCTGATTGGATACCCTTCAAGAAGCCATAGTACGCGGGCTTCTTCTGGTACTTCTCGTCCCACATGTCCGCAGCGCCTTTGTTAGGGGAAAAGTGTGGAATCCAGGAGTTCTTGTCCGAGACACCCTAGTGTCACATCAGTACATGTCCGAGGGATCGGATCTCAGCAGGCTTACCCAAGTCGTCATTCCGACACATCCCTTCACGGCCATGCAACTCGCTGCGATGCGCTGATAGGTGTTCGCTTGGATCTGCAGCTTTGCAGGTGTGCTGGGTGTGTCCATGGCAACGTCGATCTCAGTGTAAGCGACCTCGACACCAAGCGCCGTGAGGCCCTTCAAGGCCTTCTCCAGCGTTTCTCGATCTGAATCTGCGCCTACAGTGCATCACTATCAGCCTCATCTTCCCATGTGCTGGAGAAAGGGGCGCTCACCTGAGGGAGTCTCGGTGGTATTGATGCTCACATGAGCCTGCAGACCAACGCCATTAATTTTGACGCCATACTGCTTTACAAGCTTCACAATTCTCTGCGCGCCAAGCCACTTGTCGCCACCATGCTCGAGGCCGTAGTCGTTGTAGTACAGCTTGGCCTTCGGATCAGCTTGCTTCGCAAACTTGAAAGCAAGAGGAATGTATGCTTCTCCGATTGTCTTGTAGAAGACGGTGTCCCGGTAGGTGCCATTCTCATTGAGGGCTTCATTGACAACATCCCAGCGTCTGCATTTGCCCTTGTACCGGCCAGCAACAGTATCAATATGCGACTTCATAATTGAGATAAGGGTAGCGTTGTCGAAATTGCCTGATGAGACCTAGAAGCAGTCAGCACTCCAAGATTCGCCCGGTGCTGCGATAACTTACCCAAGTCGGCAACTGACCATGCCAGACCAGCGTATGACATTGCAGCTGGTGGTCATGTTGTACGGCCCAATCGGCATGTGCATCCGCCTGAGTGAAGTTATACTGGTCTCTCGTTGCCTCCGTGGAAGCCCACTTCATAGCATTCTCTGGCGTGATGCTGTTGAAGTCGTCTTTGTTGCTAACAATGGCTTGCTCGGAGGCGTCATCAGGGCTTCGCAGCGTCAGAGCTGTTCCAATGTAGGAGCGCCCTTTCTGGCGCATTTTCTTCGCAAGGCCAGTGGTGCTGTCATCACTCGCTGGACTGGTCACTAAAGCAGCGCCAAGGCCGAGAAGAGACGCAAGTAACGCAGTGAAGATCATATTGGCGAAGAACCCTGTTCCTAACACATCGCACGATTACAAGAACTCGACCACGGATACTCAGATACATATATACGGCACCCATTTTTATTTACACCTGTAACTTTTGAGCCGCAGTTCCAACATGTCGACCACAATGCCAAGAAAGGAGTCAACTCGAAAGACCTTACATTTCTACAAATCGGCAGTGTTCCTGCATACAAGCCTAGGGCGGCGTCAAATGTCACAAGCTTGACTCCCGGCTCATGCGAGATTATGCCAAGATTATCCTTAGCCGGGGAGGCCTTGGATCCTGCCGGATTTGGAAGAGTTGTGGTTGAAGTAGTGCTAGGGGTGTTGCTACAGAGTTCAAGGAGAGAAGACATATCACAACATGAGATTAGGAAGAAGACTGATACTGACTATAATAAGCCGCGGAGGCTCTCGTACTAATTTCACTATAGAACATCGCACTCGCTCGCTATAAGACAAACATCCCCTCGTATGCATTTAGAAACCTATTAACGTAAGTTGCGGGAGTACTTAGAACTGACATATCGCCTAATAGGTGCTAAGGTTGGTATCCGAACTTAGTACACGGTTGCAAAAGGCAAGGCTAGACGAACTATCCACGCTCGTATTCGCGGCTTCTTCCTATTAAATATGTCTGCATTGGGCCTTCCGCACCGTACCGACCTATGAAAGCGATGCGATGGCCAACCCACCTCCGTTATCATTTTACCTACTAGGCCTTGAATACCTAGTGGATTTGAGCAATGGATTTGAGTAGGCGACAAATCCAACAGAATGTAGCCCTCCGTCTTGCATGATAGCATAAGCAAGGTATTTGGTGGCAAATTTAATTATCTAAGACAGCCCAAGAGAGAGTCAGGTCCGGAGCTCGAGGGCAGGGCAATACGAATTCTAGGCAAGGTATAGAGAAAGTAGGTGTTTGATCCAGTTCAAAATTAGCTCGGGACTACCGGGAGTAAGGGTGGATTTACGTAGACACTCCTTGAATCCAAGGTATTCATCCATCAAAAACGGATGTAAAGCCTCCAGTTAGACTTGAGAGATTGTGTGGATCCAACTCTAATTATCCAAGGCCTCAACATTCGCCGCACATTCTCGCTTCTTCTGAGAGCCCATCGCTCGTCCTGTACCCTTTACCTCTCGTCGGTCGTGGCGCCTAGTGTTCTAGTGTCGATCTACAGCAACACTATCGGTTCGAGAACTCTTTCATCGTCCTTTGTTTTCTCGTTCCATGGCCACACGGCTGCTTCTAGAACTTCCAATGGGTCTGTTGGCAGTCGGTCGCTCCACTGACGACGGACGATCTCTCTAAGACGCAGACCTTGTAGGCTGAATAATGTATCAATTACGATTGCCAAGATATGCCAGCTGCTGTGCTTTCCTGCCATCACCTCTGCCAGAGAAGAGTGGCCAAGAAGCCGAAGAGCGCGGCCAAAACCAGCAGAAGATGAACATCCAGATCCTGATACGATGGACATCCAATCAGTCCCCACAGCACCCAAAGGAGTCTCATTTCTGAGCCTCCCTCGTGAATCTCAACGAACCGCTCCGTAGGTGGCGGAGCCTTCAGCATGCGGCGATACTCGCCACGACCGACTTCACCTCCACTCCGAACTTTCCATGCCAGGGATACCATCTCATCATAGTCATTCTTGTCCCAAACAACATGCCATACAGGGAAGTTTCTGGACACGACGTACGTCGACGGATCTGTATGCACCCAAAAGTCCTCCTGAAAGAAAGCAGTCATGACATGAAACGGGACACGAGTGACCTTCGTCATCCGACCGGGCCTAGTCGTCATCCCACACATACTTCCGCTTCTCAGATAACTGCACATCTTATGGTTCGATGGCCACTCCTGTAAGAAGAGAGCTTGCAAACTCTTCTCTCCATCCCAGTGAGGACATCGAGGCTGTTCCCACTCATTCATGCTCAGAATCCCACCAAAAATGGCGGCTTCGAGATCGAAGCCAGCTTCGGCGCATTGTGAGCCATCCATGAAGGGATCAGTCGCTCGATCGCCATAGACGGCATTGACGAGAGCATGAGCCAGCTCGTGAACAAGGGTCTTGGCGAAGAAGAATTGAAGGAATCGGGATTCTGTGCTGTTTTCTTTCCCGCGTAGGATCAGGTATTCGGTTTGCTCCAGCGGTCCTCTGTTCAGGACGATTCGTGATCTGCAGCCGCTTGGGAACTTTCGAAAGAGGTGTTCTGGGAGTGGGCCGGGCAGAGGTTTGGTCTTGCCGGCGATGCTTTCGCCCAGGTTGTCGCTGTCTTCGGCGAGGTGGATGTCCACCATTGCAGACAAGTCTGATAGGATTCGTAGGGCGTGGCTTCGTACTTGATGACTGCTCAGCTTCGTATGACATGGCTTGGGAAAGATCAATAAATGGCTCGTACGCCCGTCAGCTAGATTGGCTTTCTTGCCGCGTCTAGAGCTGGAGTTTCGTGCGCGGTAGTGAATGTCTCCTTCTGCAACAGTTAGCACGTGTCGACTTACACCACCTGTCGATAAGAAACGTGACGCTAACCGGAGAGACTGCTTGAGAAGGTCGGAATACTTGCGAGAGTTCTCGCATTCAGAACTTCCTTGGAACATGTTGAGGTCGAACAGTGGATGTATGTTGTTCCGCAGATCCACTATGATGTCTTCTGGAATGTCGACTTCATCTCTGAGGTTCTTGACTTCGGAACAGCAAAAGTATGGGCAGTGATCTTGCTTGGTGGGATGCTTCATCATCGTGACGAAGGCGATGTGGTACTTACCGTCCGGCGGAAGTGTGTGTGGTTGGGAGAAGGTAGATGTCAAGGATTGGTGATTTAGAAACTTGGTGTCAGTATCTCTTCATTGTATTGTATGGGAGAATCAAAGGGGACCATATGGCCTGCGAAGCCTTGGGACAAAGGATCGAATGGTTGATGACCAAGTATTCATTGTTCCAGCACAAAGCAGTTGACGAGCGGCCTCCATGCTCTTTGTAGCAGCGAGACGCCGTCGATTGTGGACCGGAGCACCACGTGGCTCAGGCTGTCATTTTTGAGAGTATGTGACCAGGAGAAATGGAAATGAGATCGATGGACACATGTGCGTAGTGGAATAGGGAGGCGAGCAAAGACCGTTAGAGCTCGACCGAATGGAGAGCACTTATCTTCCTTGCGACCCATCTTCGAAGCCTGTTCCGATGATCTTGGCTGGCCAAATGTGGCTTTGGTCTTGGTGGTGCTACTCAGATGAAGTTGCAAACACTTCTCGCATTGCGCGCAAGCATGATTTCCGAGATTTGGTGCCAAAGACCCTCTTCACGTTCCTCCACCAAGCTGGTGCGCCTAGCTGTGAGCCACCAGCGCCATCTCACCGAGACTGAGTATTCATAGTGGCCATCATGATTAACGAAAGCCCAGGAAAGAAGTATCGCGCTCATGTAGAGTCATTGGTTCTACCTCTGCGCCGTTCCATGGCCAGACAGTGGTTGCCATAATATCGAAAGGATCCGCCGAGAACCTGTTTGCTTACTGACGCCGGATGATCTCCCACAAGCGATGGGCTGCCTCGTCGGACAGGTCATCGTCGTCGTACTCAATCATATAGAGATCGGGCCAAGGCGTCAGGTCGCCGTCGTCAGGACCGTATCTCCGTGGTCGTTTCCACCATCCTCTCGGACATCTTCTGAGTGCTCATCCTCCAGTGCTGGTGGTGATTAGACCAATAGCTTTCGCGGAACAGGTTGGCCACGAAATCGTCCGGCAGGCGGAATATCTCGTCGAACCGCTGAGGCCGGTTCACCACGCTGATTCTAGTACCATAAGAAAGGCACTTGCAAGCCTGGACTTTCGAGGGCCACGGCATATTGCATCGGGAGCCCGGCGCCTCTAGTAGTCATCTTCATCCAGCATTCGTCACCGGCCAGCCATTGGAGAGGGAGTGAAAGCGGGGGAAAAGACTGTTGGCGATATTGCATAACCATGTGCCAGTATCCAAGTATCCAGTGATGGGGGTACTCGTTGTCTCTGGCATGGTTGTGACGCTGTTTGGCTGCATTGGCAAGGTATTCACAAAGGAGATGGAAAGAGAAGAAGTTGGAGGCAAAGGTTCGTCCGGAAAAGTGGAGGAGAATTGGGTCTTGGCGTTTGGCGGACTTCTCCGCAATCGAGCCAACTCCTCTAAAGATCTCAACAAGTCATACCTACTTGCAAGCACACCATGGCAACCCGATCTCCCCAGACAGCCTTTGACAAGCGCCCGATCACTGGTTGCGATGTCGCTGAAGATGATCAGCCAAGGAAGAAGAAGTCCAGGCTCGATGATATGCGTGAATCCAAATCCGCGTAGTACTACTGTCCATATCTTCCCATACTGATCGATCTGATACACTTCTGGTGCGCGATACCTCGACACAGTAACTGTATATGTAGGCGCAGAACGGACACCCTGCGTCCTCCATCTTGGCATCCTCCGCGAGCGCTGTCCGAGTCTCTTGAAGGTGCTGGGCCAAGACGTCAGCATCCACGGCGACGATGCATTCGAGCTTGTTGCCGAAGACGAACGAATCTTTCGCATGTTTCAGGCCTGATTGTATACGGGTGAACTCATTGGGCCTACAGCAGAGGTTCTCGGAAAGAGTGAGGAAGAGTGCGCCGCGTAGAAACGCGATACCGTGACGTTGGTTGAAGGCGATAGCAAAGAGGCGGACAGTAGCGTCAAGGGACTGGACGAAGACTTGATAGATCTATATCTGCTGGTTCAAGCTCGAGACGCTTAACATTCCGGACAACGTGGCAGAGTATCTTTTGGAATACGTTGCCGGCATCCTGCGTCAGATCCTGGAAAGACATCAGACCTCGCGTCATAGCTGGTATAATATGAGTGTGGTGAATGACTACTGGCAGCGGGTGTGCCGGTATCACAACAATTGCACGCGCTGGACAGCGCTCGGGATCGAAGAGCAGTGGATCTTGTCGTAGCAGTAACGGAAATTGAACAGACGTCGCAAACAAGTACTGTACAACCGACTTTCTGACGTCGGCACAGTTGTTGTAGGGCCAGACTAGGTCCCTTTTACGGTCCATGTCACACTCATCAGCGCTTTCTCGGAGTTCTTTAGGGGTGCATTTGAAGGTCATTTTGAGGAAGGGAAGACGGGAAGAGTGCTGCTCGAAGATGACAGTCTAGCGGAGTTTGCAATGATACTGCATTGGTTGTACACCGGAGATGTACACATTCCGAGCAAAGATAACCATGACTTTCTTAATGCTCTTGAGCCGCATGATGATGATCCTGAAGCAGAGGATGGGAGCAGCTGCGTGTATCCGCCGAATCCAGCCCACCTTAAACACAGATTCCAAGACTTGCCTATAGCACTCTACATCCTCGCGGATAAACGAGGTGTATAGCGCCTCAAGATTGACTCAAATCTGCGACCAGAAGAGCGGGAGCTGGCCTCTGCTAGTATCCTCCGTTAAACGCATTTCGATGGTCTGCGACAATCTGCCCGATCAAGACCCCTGCGAGCATGGCTGGAGCAAGAGGCATCAAGGAACTGGAGCCGATCGATAAATCGGGTGAATACTCAAATAGCACACATTGGCATAGCAATTACTCGGATAGCAAGAGGCTTACTCAGATAGCATACATTAGCATAGAAATTACATAGATAGCATACATTAGCATAGCAATTACTCGGATAGAAAGAGGCCTACCTGTACAACCTACCTATAGCGATAGCCTACCTATAGCGACGATAACCTACCTATAGTAACGATAGCCTACCTATAGCGACGATAGCCTACCTACAACGGATGTTAATGTTTCTACTTATAGGTATTTGGATATCCCTCGATATATAGGATCTATTATTTTAGGATAGTAGTATATAGTTTGCTATCTAAGTAATTGCTATACTAATATACGTACTAATATCTTAGAAAATTACTATTTTAGAAATGCTAGCCAATGTTGCTAATCCGTTGCTATCCGAGTAATTGCTATACCAATGTATGCTATTTGAGTATTTACCCGGAGGATCATTGCTATCTCCGGCCGCCAATCTCACTCGTGCCTGAGGCAACCACTTTTTGGAACTGATCTGCCTTTATTCGAACGACATCTTCTTCCGCATGTCTTCGTTGCACTGCAAACGTTGTAGATCGGGATGTGCAGATCGAGAATGCTGTAGAGCTTTCTATGCACAACTCCGATGCGGGACTTTACGAGAACACGACGGAGATCGACACATGGATCACGCCACGCTCACGTGGAAGCCTATGGTCATCGAATACAATAGATCTATATCTTCTGATTGATCGTTTGGCAAGGTCACAGCGTCTCATTAACTTCACCATACCAGCACAGAACTATAGGCAACCCTGGCGACTCTACGTCGACCACAACTGCGACACTTTGCGCATTACGACCCGTTCATGACAGAGACCATGGCAACAACAAATGCTGCGAAAGTTCCCGACACAGCGGTCATACCCCCAACACCCGGCAATGGTAAGTCTAGTCGGGAACAGCTTCCTGTCAATGCCAATCCGATCGCTAACAACACCAAACCAGCCACCGAAAACCCAATCTCACCACCATCAGTCGACTCCCCAACACAGTCACCGGAAGACCGAAGGCCTTCGGCTACAGAAGTCATCAACGCCGTCCTAGCCGAAGAAGAAGCCAAACACCGACAACACAGCGCTTCAGCTGAAGCTCCAGCATCCAAGTCAAGGGCATCTTCGAGAAGCAGGAGTCGAAGCAGACCTACGAGTGCTGCCGGCTCGAGGAGAGGTTCGACGAGCGTTTGGGAAAACGATCCGGAGAAGAAGCAGAGGAAACTTGTGGAAAAGATCTTTGGACATCGTTGGACGCCGGACTTTTTGAAGTGAGGTGATGATCGGAGAAGGGGAGTTCTGGTCGTCGAGTAGCTTTTTGAAGTGAGGTGATGATCGGAGAAGGGGAGTTCTGGTCGTCGAGTAGTCTCGAAGCTAGACTTCTTGGGACGGGATATCGATGGAAGCCGAACGGCGGGCTCTGGGTTATAGACTGATGAAGTATGAGGTCAATGTGGCCGAAGCCTTCGTGGCTGATGTATTTTCAATGTTTCACAGCAGGTCAGAAGCGATCAGCTCTTGAGCAGGCACAAATTCTGTCGAGTACATCTCTCGGATCTTCGACTTGATGAGGATGGCCTATGAGCTCTGTACCGACGACCTCAACGTAGACCTTCTGAAATCGAGCTTCCTCTTCGAAATGCATGTGAAATTGAGGAGACTTACACTAGCAACTACTTGAGCAGCGGCTTCAATGAAGGGCAGTGTAAGGAAGTAAAGGCCATGAGCTGGCCTGGAGTCACACAAGATTGTCTGAACAACGACTGATCCGTTGATGCATTGGTTGATGGGGCGTCGTGGTGATTGAGTAAGCAGAAGGAACAAGGAGGTGGAGCAAAAGCTGAATACGGGTCCGAGATGCTGGAGTACTGGGCAGGCGAGGACTGGTATAGACTCAGCTCATATCCAGACACTGCTGTTGTTGACGATATTATACTTGACTTGATGGCGATTTCCGACAGGACATGGAGGCATCGGAAAGGTGGAGGAGATTTGGGCCCTCGGCTCATTTCGGCAGTTTTGGAGCTGGTATTCTCCGCCAGCGGAGAACTTGTTGCAGTATGTTTTCTCCTCGCCTCCCTTCCCGGGTCCCCTCCCTTCCACCGACGCAGTCCTACCGCCTTCTTCCGCGTCGTTCTCCACCTCACATGCTGTCGTGATAAGCATGCGGCCGCCCACCGCGTGCGAGTTCTGCCGGTCCGTGAGACCCCATTAGTCTTGAAGCACCGGACCGGCTGATGATGGCCCCAGGGCACGGCGACGGCGATGCGACAAGGCAGAGGACGAATCCGATGGCCCGTGTGTATTATGCCGGAAGCACAACGTGCCATGCGTACCGTCGACGACGACGGTGTCGGAATCTAGGCCAAGACATTCTCGGCATGGGAGCTCCACCACCAGCGGAAGAAGACCGGGCTCCTCTATGCAGTCTCGAGAGAGCAAGGCTGCATCTTCCCACGGAGGACACAGTCCAGCAGATCAATCATCTCACACCTCTACGCGAGTAGCACGTGACGATAACGGGCATAAGGACGGCGGCGACGTATCTTTGCCACCCGCTGCGGTATCACTCCACCTCGCGAGCCTCTATTTCGACTATGTTCATGATCAGCTGCACACGCTTTTCCAGAAGCCGGCATTCATGTCTGACCTGGCAACGGATACGACACCAAGGGTGCTCAGGTACGCCATGATGGCTCTGGCTGCGAGGTTCTCCTTGAACGAGTATTTCGATGGCGTGAGCCCGCGGACGAGAGGCACGAAGTGGGCCCGCAAAGCTGCTAGCCTTCTCGACGTCAGTGATGTCAGCTTGACCTCCATCCAGGCATGTGTCATGCTTGGAGCCTGCCGCATCATCGAGGGCGATGCTCCCGGCGAATCTGTGTACTATGGTATAGCCTGCCGAATGGCACAGCTTCTCGACTTGCCTCACCGCCACTGCAAGACTCGTCTTGAACGAGAGCTCAACATCAGAGGTACCATTCTCCTCGACCCATACCAGAGACGATGCTGATCCGAATGCTAGTGTGGCATACACTCTGCATGGTCGACGAGTGGTCGTCCTCGGGCGTCCGTGTGCCACGACAAATCGCTAACCCACCACTGGACGTCCCATTGCCTATGGAAGAGATGGCTTTTCTGCAGCTTCGCAAGAATGAAG
The DNA here is from genome assembly GCA_001578225.1 of Pseudocercospora musae. NCBI lineage: Eukaryota > Fungi > Ascomycota > Dothideomycetes > Mycosphaerellales > Mycosphaerellaceae > Pseudocercospora > Pseudocercospora musae. Next base: position 32,251 of record LFZO01000178.1, on the reverse strand, counting down.
TCAATGACCCGTCGGCGTCTCTCGATCAAGCGCCATCCCTTCTGGGACAGATGATCGCTTTAAATCGCATTTTTCGAGACGTGAATGCCTTGAACAGCCAAGCGGCAGATGCCCAAGTCTTGCCGCCAGACATCCGCACTGTAGAAGTCCTCACTGCCAGAATCGAGCAGTGGGAAGCACAGCTTCCGTCTTACATGCGAGACGAACCTGCAAACCTCGCACACTACGCTGCACAGGGTCTGGGCAGAATCTATGCGGCCGTCTACCTTGGCGTCTACCACTTTGGCCAGCTTCTCTACTACCAATTCCTCCAAGGCGCCAAGGATGACCAGCACAATGGGAGCATCATCAATGCATTTGCTGGTCGCTGCAAGTCCCACGCAGCCAAGCTTTGCAATATGGTCTATGCTGCGCTGGACACTCCGGGCTGTGACGTGCTGTATAACATGGTCGGCCACATCCTTGTCATAGCATCCACGATTCAAATCCACACGTTATTGTTCTCGACTGATCCCGTTGACATTACCTCGGCAAGACAGCGGCTGGAGCGCAACTTCAACATCTTGCTGCGCTTGCGAGAACTCTGGCCGTCTCTGGACTTCTGTATGATGCGACTGCAGGCGTTCCACAAAGCGTGTCGGACATCCATGGAGACTTCCTTCAAGCTCGACCGCTGGATGCTAAAGTTCTTATCCGAGTTCGCGAACCCGGTCGAAGATCGACCCGACGAACGGGACTCGGAATGGGTGTTTGGGGACATTGTCGTTACGCCTTCATCAGACTTTGGCGTCAATACGATGGCGACCATGATTCGCGCGGATCGATACGCCGAGAATGCAGGTCCGGTCACAGCCACAGCCTCGTCTGCCTCGACCTGACTAGAGCAGAGCTGGAGTGGTCTTCATTTCGAATGGCTCGATTCAGATGTGAGATCCCTTTGATCCTTCGACCGATCCAATTGCATTGATGAAACTGCGCACCGGTGCTCCAAACCACGACGTTCACATCACGACTCCTTCTGCGGTAAGCCCATTCTGCTTGGTATCAGCACTGGACTCGAAGAAGGCCCAGCACTCTACTTACCACACTTGATCTGATCGACCGTATAATATATACTTGGGGCGCGACATAGGCATAAGGTTTGATAGCGCAGGGACCAGGCTGACGCCTTCACCTGAACACACTTCACGCCGCATGGCTTCAGACCTCAAACTCTTCACGCAGCTCATGGAGGATTCAACGAAGACCACGGCTCTCAGGCCTAGGAGGAGCGATCGCCTATATCAAGGCAGTTGCTGCAGCGGGTTTGCTAGGCAGCCCACCACTCTCACATTTAGCTAATGTGGAGCAGCATGTCTGTGCTGCAGATCTTGATGGCCTTGTACGGTTGCTCGTTAGGGTGGATGCGGTATACGATAGGTCCCCGTCGCGAGGGACGTCGTACTACGACGTCGCCTGTTGCACGTCGCCTATAGGGCCTATAGGGACTATCTAGTAATCGATAGAATCGTGGATCAAATTTGGTACTAGCTAGAGGTTACTACCTAGGGCAGTTATCAACCTTGGAACAAGCTTCTCCGAATTCGTCGGGCTACATTCTATCGAAGCTAGCCCGAACTAGCGTACTAAACTTAGTACGAGGCTATTTAGTCTAGGTCTATTTGCGTATCTCGAGAAGCTATTAGCTCTATTGATATAGATATAGATCAACGTCTAGAGGTTGCGTAGGTCTAGAAACGGTACGAGCCTAGAGGCACGTTTAACGATGGACGAGTTGTTAGAGAGACCTTGTAGATTAATAGACAAGCCTCGATAGACATACTTCGAGATATCTAGATAGCGTCTTAAGGTAGGGTCGGGACCTGTAGTATTGTCGAAATCTAGATCGTAGAGGATATCGACCTTCCATTGCTTAGGAAGCTTAGTAGGGTCTCGAGCAGTAGGAGGAGGCGGGAACTAAGGTTTCTAGCTATCTCGAGGTAAAATAGGGGTTAGGAACTCATGGAAGATTGGTGGTAGGGCGTTAAAATCTTCCACGCGCCTCCTTAGGGTCTTGGACAAGACTTGGAAGCAATGCGCTTGATACTCTGCACTGCTCTTGAACTAAGATGAGGGACTCTCATTCCTCATGTGACTTATCACCGGTGTCCACATGGATCCCTGTTTGCAATCATGTCAGCGACCTGCTCCATGCTCCGGGTTGGAAGCTCCCAGGGCCATACCACGACAAGGAATAAGTTTGTGGCTCGCGCCGGGCTCACTTGACCACACTGGTCTGGGTTGCTGCATCGTGGGGACTGGAAGCAGTGGTCAGATCTGACAGGATGCATTCCTGGGCGCTGCGTCCATATATTCGACCGTACGCGGGGAAAGATCTGTTTTGCCGCCAAGTGGTGGTACCAGAATGCAGCTACATCAAGCTTCAATGCTTCCGACGAGTTGGTACATCTCTCAAACCTATGCCTGCCGGGCACATATGAATCGCTGACCTGGTACCACTCTCCGGTGAGCAGGCCATCGGACACGAAAGCCTCTGTGAAGTTCTCATCCCAGTCCTCATGCATAGAGTCGGTCAGTGCTGAGTCCCATTCCCTTCATCCAAGCGAGGAGCTTTCTCGCTGCCTTCTTCCTGAAGCCTTGTCGCTGATACCTCAGTTACCAGACCCTTGCATTACTTCAACTCGGAAGCTTGGTCCTCCTTGCCAGCTGTACCAATACAAGTAGAACCATCGCACCCTGAGACAGTCTGTGGTTGAGTAGTCGATCCACCGTCCACGCACCCCAGCACCAGACAGGTATGCGAATTCCAGGGATCTTCGTCAGCTGGTACGACATGGTGTGTCGACCTTTCGGATCCAGTCACGAAGGAGAGGACAAGACTTCTTGAATACCAGGCGGCGTCATCAACTGGCGGTCGTGCTGAGAATTGAGCGACTCTTGGACGCCGTTTGCGGAAGCTTTCTTTGTTTGGAGAGCTGGCCTCGTGGATCAAGCTGACCACATCTTTCCCGTGCCCGAAGGCATTGAGAAGCAAGAAAGGCATCGATGGCTGAAGTCTTGGGTTTCTGTTGCTGTTGAAGCCTGTCCCCGCGCCGTGGCAGACCGGTGAAAATGATTCTTGATTCCGTGGCCGTCACGCGTGGGACAAAGGTCGATATAATGGCGAGAGCGAGCTTGGTATTGGAAGAATATCATTCACTCACTTCTGAATGATCATAGTACGTTTGCTGTGATGTTGGCGCTGATAGAGGGACCTGGTGAAGTTGCCTTGCTTCGCACAAATGATCAAATAATCCTTGCCAAGCCTCGGCGCGAAAACGGCAGTGAAGTTGCTTTGCTCTTCAACGTCAGCTTTCAATCATAACATACTCGTCGATGCTATATCACAACACTTCCGCCAGCTGGGAGCACACACATCGCAAGCTCGTTTCAAAGTAAGCCCAATGAGTATCATGCCAATCGCTTGGTACTCCGCTCGCGTCACTGAGGGTCTCCGAGACGAAGCAGCTCATGTTACAGGTAGATGCTTTAGAAGACTTTCAGCGTTGGGTGTGAAAGCTGCCGTGCGGGTAGTCACACAGCGTAAGCTCCTTGCAAAGCAACTCCGAGGTATAATCAACCGCTCTCAAATTGTATGGCTGAATCATGAATGGTTGGGATCGTGTCGATAGACATTAACATAATAGAAACCCATATTCGAACGCCAGCGCTCAACGGAATTCTGGCTGCAGTACATGACAGTGGTATGGTATTCCTCCCCTCATCGCCACCGCCATGGCTCTATGACCTCCTCCCCACTCACTCTTATCCCTGTCGATATCGATGCCGTCAGATATCTTCCCTCTCAATATACGGAATATCATCATCATGAAGCTCATCAAACTCCAACATATGCTTGATGTCTTGTGCCTCTGGAGCCATTCCACCTGGTTTGAAGACGCCCAGATTGACGAGCCATGCCGCGCTGTTGAGTTCCGACCAGATGTGTGACACTCTCCAGTTGAAAGTGTTTCCGGGCTCCGACGGTTCGACTTCTACGATCACGTTTCCGTGCACGGGCTGTGCGGAGAGGAAGAAAGAATGTCAGCTTGAAGGATTTTTTTTTTCCTTTTGCACGTTTATGCGCCACCACGAACTTACGATTGTGTCGACTTCACTCGCGTGACCGTTTGCGCTGCGATCCGTCTTCCAGCGCATCGAGACGTGTCTGCATCCGGGGAATACTTTGATGGTCTCGAATGGGATCTGTGGTTGTTTGCCTTGGCCGTCGATAAATGCGGCTCTGCTTGCGAATGTGGGCGCGTTCATGTCCTTGGGATGACTTGCGCCTTTGTTGATGATGATGTTGATGGAGGATGCGTAGTCCACAAAGTCTTCTGTCAGCGCCTCGAGGGCGAGTTCGAGGGTGTAATCTTGGATCAGTCTTCGGAAGATGTCTGCGGCGATATGTGCCTCTTCTTTGGTCATGCAAGTCTCTTGTGGTTCTAATGATGCAGCTGTCTGTTGCTGTCGCTCTTGCCAGTATGACCATGGCCATGCGAAGCCGAACGATGGTGCTGCTGCGACGAGTGCTGCGAAGATGCCGATGATGGCAGCGAGGCCGATGTAGAAGCGCATTGCGCCGGGTGGTCTGATGGATGTATGAAACGAGTAGGAAAAGAAATGTCGGCGTTATCAAAACAGCCGGGAGACGGTCTCGCGAATGGCGAGGACGTTCGGACGTAGGAGATGGAGGCGAATGTCGTGCGACACTGCGAAGAAAGCACAAGATGGCAGCTCTGATGAGCTGTGAATGACGAGAGGAAGCAGGACGGCAAACAGTACCTCGCAGACCGCAGTAGGGTTGGCTCTAGGAGCGGTATGTATACTGGTCTGCCCAACCACAGGCCAAGACAATTGTCTGGTGAAAAGACTAAACAGCAAAGGCTAATGGTCCAGATAGCGCCATGCCTGCTCTCTGAGTCGCATAATTGGCGGTGGTTCGAAGCGATCATCTGGTAGACGCCGTTTCCTGCCAGCCATAGGAACCAGATGAGAAGCTCGGCGGCATGCGGCGTGGTGGCTAGATCGCAGCAAGTGTGTCTTGACAAGCACGCACGAGTGCAAATAATAGAGTCAGGCAAGGCAAGCTGACGCCATGGCGACAGTCTGGAGGCGGATCTCTCTCTTGGCTGCGGTGTGAGTTGCTGGTAAAACAATACTTTCTTGCAGGCGTAACTTTCGTGTCAGCTGGATACTGTCCGGATATCGTCGTAGCCGGGCTTGGACGATCGACTAAGGTCGCTTCCTCGGACCTTTTTTTTTCTCGCAACGGTGGGTGTCAGAGCAACGAGTAGTCAGTAGTGACAGTTGATGGTTGACGGGAGGTCGGGCAGCTAACGCTGTATGGGAAGGGGTCGAGAGATAGCCGCACGGCGTCTACGAACGATGACGCTGGGCACCGGCTAGTAGTTTCGCTGCTCGCATGTGGCAGCCACAAAGGCACCAAGTTCTATCGTTTCGGAAACAAGCTTCTCTGGTATATTGCAGGACTTCCGCATTTGGGGAAAAGCTCTCATGGCGCACTGCTACGGTTCCGGAGAAGCGTGGAGTGCCTTGGCCAGGTGTAACCACACGGTGGCCGGATGAATGTGAGAGACGGCGGGTTCGTACCACGAAATATGAAAGTCGATGGCAGAGCGCTGGGGAGAGGTGAAGTCAGTGGTCCAGGTGTTTTGCAGGATCCATGGGACGTTGGAGGATTGATAGACATAAAAGCTCGAGTGTGCGTTCACGGATACGCGGGCCGCCAAGATGGATGGCTCGTTGGGCAAAGCCGGGATTTGGGGATCCGAGATTGGAAGGATCACAGTAGCGAAAGGCCAATCAGAACGGAAGATTGCCCGCAACGCATCCTATTCATCTGCCAACTCAACCAGTCTTCACCGCACCATCTATCAGCAGATCGGATTTTGCATGAAACATTCTGCATGCATGCTGCGCAGCATGAGTGCGGGAAGTGCTTCACTCACTTGGCATGCTTTCGGCGCCTCCCGCGTTATGGGCAGGGATGTCTGTATCGTGCATGCGAGATGGCGGCGGTCGAGTGCAGCCGGTCATGATACGGGCGAGCATGGGAGTTTGGAAAGCACCGGAGATGGCGAAAGGCGTTGGCGATTCAAGCGATGCTTGTCTAGTGTGGCTGTCGGTCGCAAAGGTGTAGATTGTTGCTGACCTCCGCTGTGAGTCTGTCCGCCTGCAACCAACAATGCTGGAGGGTGAATGTATCCTAACAACAACACAACGAATCGTCTAGTGTAGAGGACACTGCTGTCGCCGTGCTCAGCCAAGACATTATATTGCGGAGAATTTCCTGGAGGTCTCTAGTCAGTATGGAGATCGTTTTTTTTTTCAAGAATTGAAGATGTTTGCACAGAGAGAATTTCCGGTGGTATGGTTTCATAAAAGCGCTATTATGTTCAAGCAGTACAAGCACCGCCGAGATTTCGCGACAGAGTATTTGTCGACACGGCGTCTGACCAGCAGCTCTATAGTTGTAGTATAAGGCAACTATATCGCCTTCTCGCCAATCTATGGTTCTGATTTGGTCAAAGCTCGAGGGCTGTGCAAACGCCGTGACATTGCACCCTCTTGCTATCCAGGCTTCCGTCAGACACTCCGCGCCCGCTCTCGCGGCGAGGGCTGGAGTGACTGACGCGACGCCGGATATGTGTATCCTGTCGGAACCGGATATTCGACTGATATGAAGCGCGTCCGGAGCAGAACGCAACGACGTCGGAAATCCTCAAGCCTTCGTACCAGATCCCTGAGGCCTCTGGTGGACTCACTCTCAGGCTCTGAGCTGATGTGTTCTACGTGTGTGTCTAGGACAGTCCTTACTTTCCAAGCCCAGCGCATTGCGCATTGGATTGCGAATCGATGATCGTGAAGGACGGCAGAGCTCGCACCTTTTGCTCCGCATTCTTCCTCCGCTAGCCACATGCGGACTTCGCGGATCCTCAGGCTGGCCTCTATGTCGACATACTGAGCAGGATCGTCTGCATTATTGAAGCGAGCTGAAAGAGGTATGCAGGCGATGCAATTGCATGTGCAGGAGTCACGGAAGGCCGATCTCGACTCGTATCCGAACCGTCCTTTGCCTCCATGGAGTTGTTTGCCTAGATGGAACGCCTCTGACTCTTGATACTGTGTCCATCTTGCAATTGCGGCCTCCGTGTTCCCGTGTGGCTCCATGGCTGTCCAGCGTAGCGTTTCAATGCTGTAGTTCAAGGCAAGGAGCTTATGATGGCATCTGGAAAGTCTTGCCAGTGGCGATTTGACATCGTCAGGGACAGCTGGAAACCAAGTCAGTATGGATGCTATGTAGGCGTCATTCGTAGTCACCTTCATCGCATTTCTCCAGTGCTCAGCAAAATCTTTGGCATCATTATTGGATTCGCGTTCCCATTCAAGATATGCCATGTGGAACAGCAGACCGGCGGCATTTCGAAGGGACTTCCACTTGTTGGCTTCCGCTTCAAGTGCCAAGATTTGGTCCCACTGCTCATCGAGCAATGCTTCATCTCTGGGATTCGGTTGCTCGATGTACGGCCTCCATCTAGCCATGATGCTGCGGGCAACATCTGGACCGTTGTCACCCCATATTTGCGATGCTATGTTGTAAGCAAAGTCCCGGATGATGCTTTCGTCTTGCTCGGGTCTGCCAGCTGCGAAGTCCTGAATACGTCCCAGTAGTATAACGTAAGGCGCAGTCTCATTCGCGAAGTGGTCTTCATCAACAGCGCCGGTATTGGGATCGATGGCCAAGGGTGACGGTCTTGGGTAGGTGCTTCCGATCTCTGAACTGGTGTCCTCGGCAGCGTGCAGCTCGTCTACATCTGCTGGAGGCTCGCTCTCGACCGAAGAGTCGGTATCAGGGTCAGGTGGCGGCGCTTCCACTGTAGGCTCGTGCATTTCGATGACTTCGGAGGCTGACACTCGAATGTCGTTATCCTGGGCTGCGAACTGTTGTCTCTGACGAGCAAGAGCTTGCACTGCGTTCTCATTAGGATCAGATCCGAATGGCCAAGGCTCTTCGCCTTGCCACTCCGGAACGTTGATGTTCCATTGGCGAATGAATTGTAAAAGGTGACGTCGCTCGTCGGCAATGGTCTCCGAGTCGAAAATTGCTGCGATCTGTTCTCTGCGCAGTTCGCGGTCCATAACGACGGACTCGCTGTTGCGAACGTCGTTCCCGAATTGTGACGGCCTGGTTGCCATTGGTGGTCGTCTTGGCTGGTTCCCGAATGAGCTGTCTGAAAGTTCGCGGTCTGAATCTGATGCAATGGATGACAATAGATATCGTATGTCCCTGTTTGTAATCCATATGTCTGAAGATTCGCTCTGTGACCTTGATGACATGGTCGTTGATAGGTGTTGGGGTGGAACGGAGTGAATCTATGGAGCTGATTGACTTGGTGATGTAGATCTGGCCTGCAGATCGGTCAATGTCAAAAGCTGTGGTCGTTCGTCTGTAATGGGATCGTGGAAAGACGGGAGTCAGCTTCTCCTGATCAGGTAGATGTACTTCCAGCACGACAAAGGAAAATAAGCACAAAGATGGTCATCAGTATGCAAGGGAACAATGGGCGTAAGAACAAACCCTTGTCGATCATACAATGCCTTTGTGTGGAGAGCATGTCGAGCTCCTCTTGTGTAAGCACAACGACACCAGCTGGAGCACTGGTGTCAAGCCGGAAGCAGCTGGCGCATGTCTTCTTGAGGACCATCCCTTCCATGGCATGGGATGTTGGCTCTAAGTCGTTGTGTGACTGGTACCTTCAAATGTCGTTTGCACCTCATTGATGTGCGAGAAGAGAGTCGACGAGCGTCGTAGGACGTGCGAAACAGGAGTTCGTTGAGCATGACCGGCCTTGGGCCGGGACTTTCATTGATCTGACTGTCAGTGCCACCTACGGGCAGAGTTGCGGAAAATGTTGAAGTCGTTCTGCTCGTGAAACCCAAGATCTAGGCGAGCGGCTCGTATGCAATGGGACGGAGAAAGGTCCGCTCTTGGTATGCAATGAGGATCGACGTCTCGATTGTGAGACGCCAGGCACGGCAGAGACACCGGTGGCGAAGCAGATTCAGGGCATCGGCGAAGTTCAGGATGTGCTCAAGCAGCTCTGCAATATTTGGTGTGCGAAAAGTTTCCGGATATGGTGATTGTTGTGCTTGTCAAAGATCAGTGTACAGCAAGTCTGATGGGCTGAAATGCTCCGTGAACTTCACCTCGTTCGAGAAGCTCACCAGATACCTCGCCGTTATCGACCTCACCTGAGGAGTCAAGCTGCTACCAGCCTGTATGAGGCTCTCAGCGCCGTCACAACCCCCCATGGTAGACAAGCGCCACAATACTGTTCTATGGAGACATAGTCCTAAGCAAGTGTAGATCGACTTTAGTGCAGCGAAAACAGGATCGAGGGATGGGAACGCTTCTTCAGTGACAGCTCCTTGCCACATCGAAATCGTTCAAGTAGCGACGTCTCGTAAGCGTGCAAGCCAAATGAGCAAGGATCTCCTCATACGAAAACACACTCATCTGCGCTGAGTGCGAACACTGTCTGCGAGCTCTCCGCCTAGACGACCAGCCTCACACCGGTCTCTAGCCAGCAGCGAAGAAGCCACTGGGAGGGGACCATGGCGCGGCCAGACAAGATATCACTGAACCATGTAGGGGGAGGTGAATCCATGGGTCTCGAATGCTATCGACAGCCGACGGCCATGTCAAGACATTTGGAAGTGCTTTATTTGCCGCAAGTCGATATCAGTAAAAGACTATGGGATCGGCGAACGAGAAAGAGGCCTGGCAAGGAGCCAGCCCGGGACTGTGATATACGAATGATGTCGAGGTCATGTCCTGAATTTCGGACCAAAGACCCCAAATTGCCTGTGAACATCAACGGAGACGAAGATGACAGGGTGTCCTTTATCTTCCGACAATTGATAACACTATCTTCGGTTTTGATACTCCTGTGCTCGCAGCACCGCCGATGGTCCCTTCAATAGCCCTTAGGGAAAGGTAAGTCTAGAGGTACACGTTGGCGCCTTTCTCGGGTTTTCCAGATCACTCTGTCCATGTTCCTCTGGAGCTCTTCCCCTTCGAATGTATCCTCTAGAGCCTTTACCATAGTCGTGAATAAGGGCTGCCTTCAGACCCGGATTGCACCCCAAGCTCGACCGTTCGGAACGCGGCTAAGACTTCGCATGCTTGAGCATCGGACACTGCTCCCCACGGCGGCGCTGAACAGCCTGCGATTGAGAAGCTGAAGTTTCCACAAGGTACGACTGGAGTCAGAACTGGAATAAAGCCGTTCCTTCGTCTGGCAAGGCTCGGCTTTCAGAGGCAATTGCGGCCAATCCCTCATAGGAGCGCTGATACGGAGGAGTTGACTAGGCAGACGAATGACTGAGATCTTGGTTATACAGCGGCAATACTCCGTAAGCCCTCATGTCTTCGCTCTTCGTGCATGGCCAATACGTTCTGCCCTGCCGCTCGAATGTGCAGCTGGTGGCGAAGAAACTGCCAGATGACCAGAACCGGTCCGAGCACGTGTGTTAAAGAACTCCCAGTTTATGCCTGAGAATGGCAAGTCCAAAGTCGTCTTCGCGAATCACGCCGCTCGGATTGGTGACCAACGAACTACCGCATGACCCGGAGATGGTGGCGTCTGGTACTCTGGCATTAGTGTGTCCGCGGGGGAAGCTTAGTGCTTCTCCTTCGCTTGGAACTTCTGCCATGAGTCTGCAAGTGGCGACGAACTGTATACTTGAGTCGGGCGGAATAGTCAAGGTATTGGCACCACTGTGCCGGTGCTCCTGCAGTAATCCGGACGGCTGGTATCATGACCTGGGACCAAGCCAAGCCTCAAGCTGGAGGAACTGCCAGCAACATTCGGAGGCTTTTCAATCGAGACTCGAGTTCGTCCATGGAAGAAGCTTGCGTGGTGTTGAGGCTGGCACAGGCAAAAGATCAATAGCACTGGACTTTGCCCCTATAGTTCTTGGTCTCGAGGGGACGAAGACCCGGTCTCAATTTTGGTCCGGCGGTCCGCCTCGTGAGCACAACCACCAAAGGCTCTACCGTAGCCTCCGGAAGCTTTCGCAAAGATGATAGCTTGTGTCTGTCAAAGCTCAGTTTCTTGTCAGATGAGTCTGGACTCGGAAGTTGCATATGCAGTCCGTAAGGCCAAGCGTACGTGTTCGCTCCCGGCAAAGAACGGCCAGCTCAAACCCAAATCTCCGGCATGTTCTTCACACGGCATAGAGCAGAATCTCCTTGAGTAAGACTGCGGCAAACTTGCACATGATGAAGATGACGCCTTCGAGATATTGTGCTAAAACCTCAGCTTCAGGGACACACTTGGCATTGTTCTCTCCAATGCCGTGTTTGCCGCGCAGAAGTAGGAGGAGATCGACAATCTCTACCGTATATGCATACCTGAAGCTGAGCTACTGCAGACATATTAAGCTTGTGGATAGCCTTAACTGCTTTCCCCACAAGATCGTCCCTCGATACCATTCCCCGCATACTATGCAACATATTTTGCGGGGCGTGGGGATGTTCGGGGACGCCACATGGCACTGGCTTGCAAATGCATGTCGTTTCATTCGCCGACGAGTACGAGCGTGAGTGGATTCCACCTGCTCCTAGCAGGTGGCAATGTACGACCCCGGTAAAGTTGGCGCGGCTGGGAAGGGCACACGAGGCCGGGGATGAAGATATAAGCAAGCCATAAAGGCCAGCACGGAGCTCATCCCTTGCAACATCACACGTCCTCCAGCAACCCATCACTGTGGCCACAATGGTCAAGACCACCGCAGTCATCGCAGCTTTGGCTGCCTCCACAGCAGCGTGGCCAACGGTCATGCAACAAGACATGCTTCTGAAGCGTGCAGCTGGTGGTCGACTCAACACAGGCGCAGGACACCCAAATCCAACCTTCGATGCGAAAGACCAGTACGTCGATGTAACTGATAGCGGACCCAACCCATTCAAGGCACCAGCATCGGGCGACCTTCGAGGCGAATGCCCAGGACTCAACGCTGCCGCCAACCATGGGTTCCTGCCGCGGAACGGAAAAGCAACGATTCAGCAGACAGCAGATGGTCTCGGCAAAGCATACAACATGTCACCAGAGCTTGCCATCGGACTGGCAGCTATCGCCATTCTCATCTCAGGAGACATTCCCAGCGCAACCTGGTCGATCGGATCAGGCTTCGCATCAACTCTCCCTCTCGTGCTCAGCAATCCCAAGGGTATCGTCGGCACACACAACAAGTACGAGGGCGATTCGTCAATCGTCCGAGGTGATGCCTACCTCAACAACGGCAACGTTGGTGTCGTTCAATGGCACTCGTGGAACAACCTCATGCAGCTCGCAGACGGAGGCCTGACCCTCGACGAAGCTACTGCGCAGTCGAACTTCGTCACCCAATACTCCGTCAACAACAACCCATACTACTTCTCCGGGCCCTTCTCCGGCTTGGTTGCGCCAGCAGCTCACAACTTCGTCGCAAACTTCATGTCCAACCACTCTGCCGAACAGCCGGGTGGTTATCTCAGCAAAGAGGTTCTCCAATCCTTCTTTGCAATCTCTGGAACTGGCGACGGCGCCTCTGGCGACAACCCAGGTGACTATGTCCAGAACCGTGGTATGGAGCGTATTCCAGAGAACTGGTACCGCCGTCCTTCATCTGCTCAGTACAACGTGGCGGATGTCTTCCTGGATCTTCTCGCCGGCGCCCAGCTCTACCCAGATACTCTGCACTTTGGTGGCAACACCGGAACCACCAATTCATTCACTGGTGTTGATGTCGCCAACCTGACTGGTGGTGTGTTCAACGGTGCTTCTCTCTTCCAGGATAATAACCTCGCTTGCTTCGCTTTCCGCGCCGCACAGGCTGCCAGCATTGACCAGCTTAACGGTGTGCTCAACCAAATCGGCAACCTAGTCAGCCCCATCACCGACCAGCTCAACACTGCGCTCTCGCCGCTGTCGTGCCCTCAGCTGAGCAACTACAACAGCCAGCTTTTCAGCATCTTTCCGGGCTACAAGACGACATAGATTTGAATGAGAAAGGAAGTGGAAAGCTTTGGAGCAAGTAAACATGCATTTGATACTGTACTTAGCGATACCCGTCGCAGACGAACGACGCCCTGCGTTTTGTGATACATTTTCTCCTTCCGCTCTCACGTGAGACCTTGTGAGTTGATTGAAAATGTCGTTCAGCCCGGCCGTAAAACCCATGCGAGGCTAGATTGGTGGCTTTTGGCTAGAGCGCTGGTGGTGCATTTCCAGCAATTGCGGCCGTTTCTCACTTCTCCTCTGCCCACCCAGCAAGGTTCGAAGCTCTTGAGTCTCGGAATGATCTTGAAGTGAAAATGAAAAGTTTGAGGTTGCAGAATGTCAGACGTACTCACCTGGCATCCTGCTCGCAAGCCGATCGCCATAATGTATTAGCTTGGTCACGTCGAAGCCTATTGCTTCACGACATGCTACCCACGCATCGAGCTTTGGCGGAGAATATGCTACCTACCACCTCAAAAGTCAGCGGAAGTCTGACCTTCAAAGAGTCGCACACGGCAAAAGATTCAAATCACCCAGGACCTGATCATTAATTTCCGTCTCTGCAACAGGCGTCCGCTTGATCTGAGGAACCATGACAGACTCGTTCGAATCCTCCAATTCTTCACCCATAGGACCTACATCTTCCGCGTCTTGCAGTGGCGGTGCATTATCGAAGTCCCATCCACTACCATCATACAAGTGCCTCGTGTCTTCCTTCTCTTTCCTGACGCGATCAGATGTAAAGCTCTCCAGACTCCATTCCGGATCGACTTCAAGCAAAGAGCCAAAGGTGTAGTACTCTTCAGGTGCGCTTCGAGGACCTGCATCCCAACTGCCAATGTTGGAGATCTGGATTGCCCAAGCGGCGTTATTGAGGATGTGTTCCTGTTCGACTTCGATGTAACGTGTGTCGTAAGCTACGGCTGCCTCTGCGAGCTCGACGCGAGTTGCGATTGCGGATCTCATGTCTTCGCGTGCGGCTTGTAGGGCGTCGACTCTGTCGTAGGGGATCTTGAACATCCACATCTCGATCTTGAGTTCGTTGAATTCGACTTCGTTGATCATCTCGATGAGATATTGGCGGAAATTGGGGACGATGAGATAGGAGACGTGTGGGCGGGTGTCTTCTGGGGACATGGTGGCGGTGATGGTTGGTGGTGAGGAGAGCAAAGAGCGCGGGAATGTTGTGGAAGGTCCCGAAAGCTGGTATCTGGGAGGACTCTGGTCAACAGAGTCGTTAGATTTGCAGCTTGGATACGAACCAAAATGGGAGGAAGAGCCAGGCAAGCCTGTGGCTTTCTTATTCCTCATGCAGTGAGGCATGAAAGATGAACAAGCGCATTGTCTCCTGCACCAGACGCTGATCGTGAAAACAAAGGTATTGTGCTGCACGTATCACCGAGAGCACAAAGGGAGACGCCAAAGAATGTCCATGCTGGCAAAGAGGGTAGTTGTCTTTCTTTGTTGTCACAATAACTGTAGTATCATCAAGCCTTCGCATGCGCTTATGATTTGCTGCTGATTACACAATGGCAACCGCCGTCAGGTTTGTGTGGCGTTGTTTTATGTCGTAACAAAACTCCCACGGATGCTTCCTCCCTCTCTTATTCGTCGTCTCGTCGGCCTTGAGAGAATTCTTGATCCATTGTCAAAGAATAACACGTGCTTGTATAGCATCCGCTGCGTCTGAAGCTGGCGTTCGAAGACTCGTAGGCGCGCTTCTGTGAGGTGACGTGCCGTTGAAGAAAACGATGACCTGCAATCTTGATCAGTTGGGAGAACCAAAAACTCGTCATGATAGTGCTGTGCTGGCAGAGTGAAGCTGGAATCGGAATTGGAACGGCTCTGAGGGCGGAAAGGTGTCAGGTGGTAACCTTATGCATTGTACAACAAGTCATCATAATACTCTTAAGAGAAAGCCCGGTATGTAAGCCGAAAGACCGCCACGCTCGCCATAAGACAACCCGTGAACAGTGATGAGGCTAGGAGCAGCGAAAGCATTGACAAAAGGCGGGCTTCCCACCCCTGGTGCGTTATTCTTGGGCAGCATTTCTGCATCCACAGCCATTGAGGTGACTAGAAGCTTTCCAGAGCCCGAAGTGTGTTTGTGAGGAATTGGAATCCAACTTACCTTGTTCTTGTCAATATCCTAGATGCGCAACTGTGAGTAATTGTACCTTAAAGCGCTGGAGGAGAATGTGAGCCTGAAGTCCGCTGCGCTCGCCATAAGACAACCCGCAGACAGTAGACGTGGCTCAGAGAAGCGAAGGGCTCTACCTAAAGGATTCGCCCTGCAACTCGCGTGACATTGATCTTGGGCAGCAATGCCGACTTCACGGCCGTGGAGAGGACCGGAAGCCTTTTTTGGCCCGACTATGATGGAGTAAGAGAGAGGGACTGATTTACCTGATGCTGGTCCGAACCGTCGAAGGCGCTTCTGCCTCGATGGCTGTCGAACGGTATGTGAGCCTCAAGTCCGCTGCACTCGCCATGAGACAACCTGCAGACAGTAGACATGGCTGGGAGGAGCGAAGACTTTTGAAAAACGAACAATCAGCCTTGCAGCCCCCGGTACATCCATCTTGGACCAAGCTCCATAGCGGGCGCTCATGGGAGGAGCAGCAAGCTGCTTGGCGGTCCGTCTGTAGTGTTGTGGTGGAGAGAAAGGGTGAGGATCGATTTTGAAGAGTTTTGTGGACTTGCTGCGGGACTAACCGGTCAAGCACGGCCGTTCCTGTATCTACGGCCGTGAATCAGCCGTCTAGAAAGATGCTCGAGATGCTCTGAGTCTGCGAAGCACCATTGTTGGCTGACTGACATGATCGGACGGTTCTACTCCGCCACATTCCCCAACAGAGCTTGTCCTCGGATCTTCCGCCTGCCCTTGGTCCATCCGTTTGCCACCAGATCCATAGCGACTTTCTTTCATCTGACGCGTCCAAGACGTCTTCAAAGCTTTAGATCATTCCAGATCTCCGATGGTCGAGCAACATCTGGCCAAGGACAAGCACAAGCACAAACACTGCATTCTCGGCCTTTGTTGCATCCCGAGAGCTCTTCGACCTCCTTCACCTGGGCGTCTCGTGTCAGGTACGCATGGCCGTAGAGACAAGCGAATGATGGAACTGGAATCTGAAGACAGTAGAGTGGACCGCTCGTGGTTCCGACGTCCTGAAATCGAGCTAAGACCACAAAAGTGTGATGAGGGCATACTTCAGGGGAGCGAAAGAGATGTTCAGGCGCAGTCCCCTACTTACCACTACTGCGCTGAGAATGTGGGAGGGCTTTATGAGGAGACATAACGACGGGGGAAACCAAGATGAGTAAGACATAGCAACGCCTTAAATGTCTATGATAACAGGCTCTTCGTTACGAAGGTGATTGCCATTCAATTCGGCTCGAGTATTTCCGGTCCGCACGTGCTCGGTTCCCATCCCCTACTTCAACAGAACCATCAATTAACAAGTCCCCACCTTCCGAATCACACACATCGGAGGAGGATTTTGTATATCAACGACTTCTAAACAGCGCGAACCAAGACATCCATTGATAGCAATGAGACTCGAGTCAGGATTGTCATAGAGCAAGCCTCGAGCACCGCAAGCCCTTGTTTCCTACGCCAAGATGGCTATTATTGCCGAGTCCAACAAGAGTGTCGCGCAGGTCGGACAAGGGGCCTCGAGCGCGAAGCCAGGTCAGAACAACGCGGAGAAACTTGCGATGATTAAAGGCGGTTACGAGAAGGAAGACTGGGCCTTCTTGCGCTGCGGCTGAACATCCAGTCCTTGGACGAGCGGTACCTGTAAGCTACATGACTCAAGACACTCATATTGTATACTGATGGGACCAGGAAGTTGAATGCCTCCCTGCTGCTATGGAAGCCAATGTTTGGGAAATACATGCACACTTTGATTGGCGTTGAGAGAAGAAGAGCAAGGGGGCCGAAGTACATCGAGCGGTGATAATGTACGCTCTAGTGGAACACTCGAGGCGAACGGCTTTGACGAGTTGTCATTGAGGCGAAGGGTTGCTTTTGCACTGTAGCAAACCGCGTTCTCTATAAATTTTGCAAAACGGAACAACATGGCATCTTCAATCACTCATTCACCTGGGCTCTTCTTATTGCTTGATATTAAGTACAAGTATAGTGTCGTTGACATCGTTCGCGTGCTCGAGGGATGCACTTTGAAACTTCACTTCATTTGAGTTTGCTAGCGCGTCCTTTTCGCGGGATCCGTGCTACCCGCATTGGCCTCTTCCCACGCTTCTACGCATCAATACTGTATACACATACCGGCTTGCGACTCGAATACACAATAGCATACTGCTCATCTCCGCCGCCAGAACGAGTACTTCTCCCACCCATCTTATCGCGAACCCATCCCTGATAGAGCCACAAGATACTCCCATTGCTTGCCTGCCCGAAATCAATTTGACCGTCCTCCGGGAAGGTCTGCGGCCGCGATCCATGACTCCGGCAAAGCGTGCTGCTCCCAGCTCCTCACAGCCTCGCCGTATTGGCCCGAAGTTTGTTCTTGCTGGCTATCTAGATCCACACGAGACGCAGGACGCAAGTGAGCCTCCAGCCAAGAAGCTAGCGACTGCGGAGCGTGTCTACGCGAGTCGAGCATTACCGTTAGCGAGTCTGTCAGAGCAGCCTAGGGATCTCATCTACGGACCGTATCAACGTACCGACTCCATGTCCAGTGCCGGACCTCGCTCTTCACGACCGGATCCGCAACTCGACGTCAGCGATGGTGTGCACGAAGCTTCAAACTCACCTTCAGTCAACCTCGCCGGCCAAAACGTCGCACAATCAGCCAATTCAAATTGCCACGACCACATCTCTCCTCCTGCGAGAGTTCCTGCAACAGTCAGTGCTCACCCGAATCACGTTCAGTCTGCGGCAAGCGGTCTAAAGCCCCTTAACAGGCAAACTAGTACCACGAATCCTCGTAGCTTGAGTGTTCTGCGACGACATCTGGTCGGAGACAGTGCAAGTGGCCTCACCCGATCCTCGGCCATATCCCTCACAGAGCTAGAGACCTGGCTGCAGCAGCAAGGCTCCCAAATCGACGCCCGCGTAGGGCGCTTTGGATCAGAGTATGGAAGCGTTGGAGGTGGCAGAAGATCAAGGCGGAACCTGCTGAGGATGAGGATGATGATGGTCTGCCACCGACTGATACTGGTCCTGCTGCCAAGTGGTACTGGTCTGCCACCGACTGTTACGGGCTTCATGGCCATCAATACGCCAGCGGGTGAGGCTGCCGAAGTTGCTGAAGCTGGTGCTGAGGCTACTGTGACAGCACCGACTGAGGGGAGCGTGGAACTTATTTAAGCTGGTATGGAACAGAGTGGACCATGAAGTATAGATCAGAGTGGAGCATGGACTGCGGTATGGAACATGGAACATGAGGTGACATAAGACAGCATAAGCATGGAGCGAGATTGGAACATGGGTGCCTTCATGGGGGTATCCAGGACTACGATAACCCAGCTCATTATGGGCTACCTCCTGAGGTGCCAATGCTAAAGCGAAACAAGAAGCGGAAGACGAAGAAGAACACAAGCGCAGCTCAGCAGTCCCAGCCGGAGCTTGAAGTGCCAAAGCCAGAGGAGAAGAAACTAAAAGCAGCTCAGTTTAGCGACAAGGTCACTGCCGACAAAGCGGAATCAGGCTACCTTTCAAAGGACTGGGAGTCAAGTAACAACGAGGGAATGATTATACTCAAGCTACGCGAGAAGATGTCCCTACAGGAAGTGAGGTCGGAGATTCTGGCAACCCCGACCAAGCAGACCAAGTCGAAGCGCAAGAAGCCAACGCCTAAGCTAGGTAGCACTCCGAGACCCCGAGCTTCCAAGTCTGAGCTTAAGGAGCTGAGCGACGAACAGAAGACCGACCGCTCCCGTCGGTTACGAGAATTCAACGAACTGCGAATTCGTATTGAGAGCAACTTTGTCCACCTGCTGGCCGACGACCGAAACCACCCAAACAAGCTAGACCCAGCTCGGGTTGCTAAGATTTGGGAACCGAACAAAGAGAAGGTTGCCGATTGGGGCACGAAGATCGGCTACACGGACGAGAACCAACCGATGTCTGACATCCTAGCGATGCAGATACAAGCGGTGGGCTTTAGCAAGACAGCTCGTCGGGCCCTCCTGGCGTGCTCAACATCGGAGCTCAGGCTCAGTCTGTCCATTCCGGACGCGTAGCAGCTGGTTCTCCAGTCGATGATGAGCTGGCTGATGTGAGCGGCGCCTACACGGGCGAAGACGACGTGGCATTGAGCGATGTCGAATGAGCCCCGTACTGACTGATGACGGCAGCCAGTGCACGGAGATTATGAGGAATGGGAATACCGATGTTGGATCGATGGACATTGATGTGTGGAAATTGTGATCGACGACACGGAGTCTTGGGGGGTTTTGAATAGACTCATTGTTGGCATAGCATGAGCGATTCCTATTGTGACTCAAGACAAGGCCCACTCTATAGCGAGCTTGAGAAATGTACCATTGCAGCTGATTCGCGTTCATGAAATGCACCTTCGATTCACGGACTCTGAGTTACTGTATACCATTCCTCTTTTCCAAACGCCTCGAAAGGGCGGGATAGCTGCCCCTCCGCTTTCCAAACCAACAACCCGTGTGCAAACAAAACGTCCGATGCCCTCACTGTCCCAGAGCAGAGACATTCCCAAGTCGCCAACAACCACAATCTCGTGCCGGTCAATTCTCCGCAAAGTGCGCAAGCATCCTGTCGACGTCCGTCTCGCCGATCTCTGCGTTCAGCATCTCTAGCTCACCCGAGAAAAGGGAGCCCCGAGAGGCTTGGCCTTCACTGACCTCCGCGTTTTCATGCTCCCCACGGTCCCGCAGCTTCTTCATCTCCTCTTGCACCATTTCCTCCGTGACAGCCCAGGAAGGTGTAAGGTAGCTGCCAGCTTCACGGGAATAGACGGTCTCTTCTGGATGCTCGGCCTCGCGTGCTGCGTTCATGCAAGCGATGGCGCGCTCCTGAAGCTCGTCACGGGCGAGTCGGCCACGAACAGTGTTCCTGTCAGTCCAGGTGATGTCTTCGTCCACACTGTCGTCTTCGCTCGGGAGGTCTTCCATGTCTTCGTCTTCGGGGTCGTCGAATGAGTCCATCAATTGAGATCGGTGTCGGTTGTTCGGGTCAGCAGGCTCAGAGTCAGCTTCATGGGGATGGAAGCTGTCTGACCAGGTGATGTTGTCGTCACCATCAGGTTCGCTATCATCTCCATTGGCCTCGTCGGTGGATGCCTCCTTGTGGATCCGGTTGGCATGTTGGCTGTAGTCCCTGCTGGAGCCCTCAAAATCTGAGACCTCGCTGTCATGTTCGTTGCTTTGTGGCTCTTCGACACTTTGGAAGTCGGTTGAACGCGATATCGGGTGCTTGCTGACGCTTCTCGTCGGAAGTGGCTGCGAGGGTACTGCAGCAGTGGCAGAAGCAGTAGGATGGAGGCTTGTCGGCTGTCCGAGAGGATGCTGAACGTGGGCCGGCCCTTGGGTGACGGGAGCTGCTGTGAAGGCCGCTGGCGCAGCCGCACCACCTGGAATAAGCGGTCGATGCTTGCGCTCTGGATTCGTCTTGTACGCGATCGGGATACCAAGTTGCGCAGCCTCGCGCAGGATATTGCTCCTCAGCGTAGCGAAATGAGCAAGCTCACTCGCATCCCAAGTGGTATTGTTCCACTCGTTTGGGCGATCGATTGCCTTCCAGTCTGCATTCTGATGGCCTGATTTCAGTCGCTGTACGTTGCGATCGTAGAGGTTGTAGAAGTTGTACTCTTTAAAGTCTCCATACAAGGCGATGAAGATGGTTGCTAGCTGCTGACGAACAGTCTCATCCCCGCTGTCGCTGAAGTCGAAGATCTGGAATAGCATGAAGAGGACCATGCGGTTCTCTCGGGTCGCCTTTCCGGCGATGGTGATTTTGTTACGCTTGCCGTTCGCCATAACTGCTATTGATATGTCTCGCGGTCGGGAGGAAGAGCAGAGAATGTGACAGATACGTGGTCAACTTCAAGTGCTTGCCGTCTGGTGCCGTTGAGGAGATCTGCCTGTATGAAGAGATGATTGACGTCTTGCAGATTGCCGTATGTTTGAAAGGAGTCTTCAGGGTGGTGTTGTCGGAATGGTTCCAAGTCCAGGTGAGGTCGTTGTTGCGCTTTAAGCGTTCCCAACTGACGCCTGGCAGGACATTCACTTGCTCCATGATTCACGGAAAGCACCCTTCTCTCTCGCAAAGACAAAGAACGCAATGCGCACAATGCCTTGTTCTCGGTGTCTCGTCCTTTGTCTCCAAGCAGAGCCCAGGCTCTGGGCATGCCCTGAGCAGCAGAGAATGCAAAGCGGTGAGATACAATTTCCTCCCAATATATATGATCGTATAAGTGCGATGGATAGTTTTTAGTAAATTCTTGGGTCTCCGGTCAGCTGGTCAGAAAATGTAGAAGTCTCGTAGGAAGAATTTTGTGGTGGTTTGTGGTGCGTGTGAAAGAGATGATTGCTTCGTAGCAAGCGCTGCTTCGTCCTAAACATATTTATGTCCTCCTCTCAAATCAACCTCATCGCCTATTTGAATCAACTGTCTCATATATATGGTAGCGTTTGGAACAGTATATGCTCAGAGAGAGTCACGGGATTTGTGGGGCCGCAGCTGCCTGGGGCAGTGAATTTTCGCGTTAGTGTTCCGCGTTCAAGCACCCGACGCGATGCTCGACCTAATACCCAGCAACACTTCTTCGACTTCTCTCCTACAACACTCGACCAAACTCTGCTCAAGCATCCCTCCGACACCGCCTCGACAACCGCCATCATACACCACAAAGATCAATACCTTGACCAGCCAACGAAGCTGAGACAGAGCATCTCGTCTCGATCCTTGCCTACCGCAGATCCTGTTCATCTCATTCAGCTACCACTTCAAAATGCCTCGCGCTGGCCGTGGAGAGCCACTGGCCAAGACCGGCGGCGCCTATAAGTGGACCGACGATGAGTATGGTACGCTTCACGTTCTGGAGGTCGAGTATCCTAATCTAAGCGAATCCGAGCTTGAGCGCCTTTGGCACCAGCTCTTCCAGCAGCACAAGCTGAAGGGTCGCAACTACAATGCTAGCAAGCTCCACGAAACTTGGGCATACCGGCATTACGATGGCAGATCCTCGAAATGGGTGCGAATCGCGCGCCCGAACCAGAAACCGAATGTTGGCGACGCAACCCAACACAACGCACAGGAGCAGGTCTGGTTCCGAAACCTGCGCCAGAGCATACGAGTCGCCGCCAGTGCCCTTACACCACCGATCATACTGCCGAGTCCGACAGCTCAGGTGGATGCTGGCACCATGTGTAGGTGCAATAGTTGTCAGGGAACGGTGCAGAGACGCAACGGCAAGAGAGGAGATGTCAACGCACCCGCGACGAACAAAGGCAAGGCTCGTGGAGTCAGTGCCGTGAAGGACGGCGTCAGCGGTGCTGGTATCGGCAAGGCAAAGGCTTGGAGCGGAAAAGGTCGCTCTATCAAGCAACAAGGAGATGAGCAGTATGATGGCCCTGGACCAGCTTCACGTGGGTCTGGAAGCACACGGAAGCGGAGTATTGCATCTGCGAGGAGAGCAACCTACGCGGAGTTTGACGACGGAGAGGAAGAAGAGGAGAACGACGACGAGGGAGGGAGTGAGGTGGAGGAGGTTGAAGAGACGGCTGACGCTGACGAGGATGGCGGCTACGGCGAAGACGATGCTAGGGTTCACAGAGCCATGGCGCGCGCGACAGCTCACCTCACGTTGGCATCCGGGCAGGGTAGTCAAGTCAACACTACTGAAGGCCCAAGCACTGGTACAACAGCTCCAGATGCAAACGGAAGCGAAGCTGTGAGCAGACCAACTGGTCCTAGCAGCCTTCGTATGTCGAGCAGAAAGGCTTCTGGTCACGAGCCTGTGGTGAAGCAGCCAACATTCAAGATGGCAGACATCGAGCAGGCTCGCAGCTCTTTGCGCATGGTCCATTGTCGATATCTCTTCGTTGAAGAGAACAAACTTCGACTTCAGGAAGGAAACGTCTTTGTGCAGCAAGACAGCGAGGTTTATCGTTATGGCGGTCAAGTTATGACTATCGCTCCGCCTACTCAGCAAGCCGGACCCTTCATGGTCTGCGACACCAAGCGATGCATCGGTTGCAAGCGCTCTGCCAACAAGAACATACCCTCTCCTACAGAAGGCTTGCCTTTCGTTCACTTACGCCAGTGCATTCGAGATGCCATCTCTGGTCGACTTCTCTTCTCACCACAGGACATTTGCGAGTACGAACCAGCCTCTCCTGATCAGCCATTGGACCTTGGCAATGCGGTTCTGGTCTGTCCAGGACTGGGGCCACGAGTGTATCGCGTTGTGGTGTGCGACATTGCTGGCTGTCCGTATTGCAGTCAGCGCGAAGCGGATGGGGCACCACTCTGAATGAGATCGGCATGACACACATAGCTGAGCTGAAGAAGAGAAGGCTCGCGTCATGTTATCAATTCAGCTGAAGAAGAAGCTGCGGCTCGGGATGGCATGACTATGGAGGCCAACCACGCATGAACCACAAGATGTATTAGGCAATGGATGAACACCATGATATCAGGGACAGGAAAGGGTGGCGTTTGCTGAAGTATCATAAGTAGAATTTCATACCGACCAGACTGGTTGGCGCAGTCTACACGTGCCTTATCCAGCATTTCAGATAAGCGCCATTTTTCATACGTAACGCTCTTGGACCAAGACGTAACGATGCTTAGCATACACTAGATCGGAGGGTTTAGGGTCACATTTGCCAGTCCTCTTTGAAGCAAAGCGGACCGTATACTCAAGAAGAGCTGGATATGCGGGAGGAGATCTGAGATCACATCGTCTCTGAAGCTCCGCGCGTCGGCGGCCTGAACTGGTTGCTTGGGGACAACAATGGCAATCTGTCTCGGGCGATCAATCAAGTCTCTTTGTCTCCTCCAGTCGGATTTCTTGCAGCAGCTGCAATCGCGCGCGCACCAGCAAACGTCCAGACGGCCATCAGTGATACTGGTCCATGCGTACGCGCTCTAAGAGCCTTCCCAAGCCCCTGTTCGCTTTCTTCTGGTCCGGCCATGTCAGCCCGAACGACCGCTCCTATAGCGAAGGCACCAGCAACGAAGCCAAGTACTTCCACCACGAACACAGTCACGCCGCCATCTCCATCGCAGCCAAAGGAGACAACAACGTTGGTGAGAGCGAGCGACCGATTTGGGGTGAGGCACAACACGAGCTGGACCAAGGAGGAAAGGCCCTGGCCAATTGCGGATCGACTCAGAAAACCCCGGATAGCCAGCCTTACTGGAGGCAAGTCCTTTCGGTCTTGGCTCCGAGATATGCTGGAGGACGACGACGTGGATGACGACGAGGTTGTCCTCGACATGACTTCTACAGGTGGAGTTGCCCTTCAAGCACACCAACACCTCCCCATGGTCCACCAAGATTACCTCGTCTTCGGCCCACGGACCTCGCGCGACAAGCAGTATATCACCACTGTTCCCGCAACCTCACCACGCATCGATGAAGACGACGCTGTGTACAAGTATGGTGGCACCGCCGTCCGCACAAACAACGAGCTCAATGGCAGAATCACCGATGTAATGGTCTGCAGCAAAGACATCTGCCAGAACGAGCGTTGCTACACGCCGCCTGGCAGGGAAGATCCAGTCAAGCCAGACCACACGCCAATGCCTTTCGAGAGCATGCCTTTTGTCCATACCAAGCGCGACTGTGTAGTCCGTGACGGCGTCACCTACTTTGAAGGTGTCTTGGACATCCCGAATTCCAGCTGGTCCTCTTTGCCACCGCAGGTTGAGAAGGTGGACGTCATGTTTGTCGTGGATGGCGAGGAGGTGAAGGTGCGTGTACAGGGCTGTGTGGTCAGTCGGTGTCCGATCTGTCAGAAGCTCGTTGCGTTGCGCGTGAGCGGCTGGTGGCGATCGGGGAGACAGCAGGGGAGGATAAGAAGCCGGCGGTGACAGGTCGTCGCAACGCAGGTCGAGCAGCGAAGAAAAAGGCTTGATCATCTTGGACATTGGGCTTTCTTTCTTGCTTGTCGAAGACGCACTGGCGGGTCGGGCATGTACTTCGCGAGTGTGCCTCTAGGTGCGCATATGGACCCAAATTTCTGCTGAAGGCATTGCAACGGTTGTCATCGATATGGCGTCCACGGCGAGGACTTGTGCGAGAATTGTAGCATGAGTTCAGCATCATGAGCGACAACTTTGTTCAGCTTAGGGGTACCATACCGCGGTCCAATCTCTAGTATCATTGCTGTCGTCCTTTCTCTCCCAACTGCAATATTTCCATTCCGCAATGGCCAACACGCCCTCTCCATCGAGCAACCGAGGTCACAGATCTTCCTTGTCCGGTGATATCACTGCTCTTGCGGCAGCGCCGAGTATGAATCGGTTGCCATCGTGCTGTTCCAAAGAACGGTGGCAAAGCAATGCAGAAGGTGTACAACACGACGCTTGAAGGCGAGGGCGTGAAGCACGCAGATTTTCGATGCCGCACTGTGGCCTGGCAAGCTACAAGCCGTCTCCGTGCAGTGTATTTGACCGACATTGGTTGCCGTCGTGTACGTGGCGTAGCTCTCTGCAGACCGGTCAGCATAACTCGATCAAAAGACAGCCTCCGATCGCACAAGAGACACGGGTACTCTCGTGTTCATGTCCGCTTCGTAGTGGTATGCCTCAACTCACCTGTCGATTTCTCGTGGTGAATAACAGATTCTCCTGCAGCCATTGGCATCACGGAACTCGTCAACTCTTCATCTCTTGTGACTCTTGCTTGTATTGCCTGCCGTGGCTTACCATTGAGGCCGTGGCGAGAGCAGCAGAGAGGGAGACGACCATCGAGAGAACGGAAAAGGATACACGGGGCAGTTGGAGGAGCAGTGTGACGAAGAAGTTTTGCTGGTCAAAGTCGTCTCAAAGGCATTTCAATCACGCTGTCGCACATCTGGCGGTGGTATGCGAAGCTCGCGGAAGTGCTGTCACAATGCCTGGCGGCGATAGGCGCAACGAGGACAAACACGCCACAGCGCTATCAGAAGGACACAGACCGATGGCATGATACAGACAGTGAGCAGACATGGTGACTGGTAAGCACAACGGTTGAGTCTCTTCTCCTCGCGACGCCCACAGGCGACGACAAGATGAAAAGAACGCGTCGCGAGCGACGGTGACCAGCAAAAATTGTGCCCCTGAACCAGCCGTAACCGGAACACCCAAGGTTGACACTGCGATGTGCAATGCAGCCAAGCCGAGGGGGATAGCAAGGTGGGCGTGAGGACCACCCCATCCCAGACTTTGGTAAGTATGAAGAAGAAAAGAAGTCAGAGAAGGGTCAGGGGAAGGTCTTATATAGGGCGGAAGCCCGTGCGCGCCGATTTCTAATCACAACACCGTGACGAGAACTACAACCAGACTGACATTTACCGTTGTGATTGCGGGTGATGTTTGTTGGGAGACTCAGGGGTCTTGCAGCAACACCACACCGTTGGCCGGACGATATGACAACACTCATTGCATAGCCGGGCATTCCCAATATTCACAGTAGCTACAGCAGAGTCGTTCCAATCTCCAACCATCGATAAACCCTCAAAACTGATTTCTGTAGATTCATTGTGCCAAGAGATGTTTTAAGCACATGAATTGCCAAGCTTTGGGCCGCCGCCAAACAAGTCTCCCATACCAGCTGTCTTGGCTTGGCAGGCGCCCTCAATGTTCTCTCGCATGAGCCACTGATTCTTCGAAGACAAGGTCGCCAATTTAGCAGCCGATCGAGAAGATACCGAACGCCTTCGAAATTTCTATTCATGCACACTATACGCAATATGATCATGCTTTTGCCTTCTTGTTGAGGATCAAATGCTGTCTAGGTCTATCGTAACAATATTCGCTCCAATGCTCTAGCTTTCACGCCGACGCATGCTCTACTATCCAGTCCAGGCCCAGTAGCGCAGTTCATCCATACGACACCATCCGTCAGCGCCGATACCTGGTGTTGTGATGACTCCATCACCTGCTGCTCGCGCCCATGCTTCTGTCGTCTGTCAATGCTATGCGCCCTACAACTCACCAGCCGAGCCTCCTGCAAAGTCTGGAAAGTCTGCAGCATGTTGCTCACGGAACTTGCGCAGCTCAGAGAAGCTGTGCTTCCTGAAGAACCCGCCTCCGTCCTGGACTGGCGGTGCCATCTCGTCTTTCTCTTCGTCTTCCGCGTCTTCTTCTTGGTCCTCTTCAACTTCTACATCTTCTCCATCAACATCGGAAGGGACGTAGCGGGGATCGCCTGATTGTGCGTCAGCATCAGTCGCGGATGTGGAGTCAGGAAGATACCCTTCGTCGCCATCGTGAAGTCCACCCCACTGGCGAGAACCTGCAGACTCACGTTCTGCCTCATCTTCATTGAACTCTACTCGAGAAGCCGCATTCGTCTGAGAGGGGTCCATTGACGAACCTGCATCGCCTTGTTGGCCCGTCTTGCGTGAGCTTGCGGAGCCTTCGCCATTGCCTCTCTCGTCATCTTCTAGGCCGTCGCCAGCAGCATCTGGTAGTGATTGCGTAGCCAGTAGCTGAGATGCTTCCGCTAGAATGGAAGCAATGCCTTGCGTGTTCAGGAGAGTCTCTGCGGCCGACCCAGCGACAGGTGTCAGCTGAATAGGCGTCATGCTGCCGCTCACGAGGTAGTTGGCGCAGTTGCCCTGGGCGGCGTAGTAGAAGATCAACTTGCGAAGCTTGTCGCGCATATCGATCTCAGCTGGCGTATAAACTCCAGCGGTGATGTAGCGCCAGAGCTCAACCGGCTTGGTCGCCTTGTCACGGCTTCGCCATTCGTCTCGGACCGTGTGCACGCCATACGCCTGACGTCGATTCTTCGTGTAGTAGTCGTTGTACATCCGGCCGAATAAGTTGTGAGCGTTTTCCATGCCCTCCTTGTTGTCCAGGTCAAACTCCACCATGAAGATCTGATGAGCGTGGCGCTCTTGGTAGAGATACTTGAGACTTCGAGTCTTGAACCGATTCTTGGGAGGCATGATAGCGGTGATTCGAAAAGCTCGCAGTTCTCGCGGGGATCGATTTGGTTTGCGGTGGATTGGAAGTACTGAGACCGTGCTTATATAGGAGCGTTTCGAGCTTTGCAGAGCGCGAATATCGAGAATGTATTCTGAGCATTGTGAATTCGAGAATGCATTGTCGCGACAATATCGAAAATGTATTGTGAGCTCTCAACAATCCATAGTTGTCAGCGTCGCGAGTGTGACGCGAAGACATCCCTGCTCGACGACGAGCAGGGGTCGTGATTCACCATCTCAAACTCCACTATTCACGTGCGCAGACGAAACTGTATACAGAGATGATAGTTGTGTATAGTATTGGAGAGTAACAGAAGAAAGCGATAATGTAATCGTCGCATGTGCGTATAAATAACGAGGACAAGTTTGCTGCAGGCTGTAAGTCTCAGTGCCATTGTCCGTTGTGGTAAGCGCAAGGACTTGTGTAAGACACACATCGACGACCTCGAACAAGGAGCGCGCTGCAGATGCAGAAACATGAAACATGCTATAAGACACTGACTCATCGTTTCTATCAGCAGATTCGGAGCAATCTACATAGCAATGTAGGACCGGCAAAAGGAAAATATGCGTGCCGCGCGAATCCGAAGTCTTCAATCACGGCTTCAAACCCAAGATAGATCAGCAATCCTGCGACTGCAAGACCAAGGCATGTCAGATAGTCCGTATGAAAATCGTAGAAGAGCTCAAGCAATTCCTGTAGCATTCCTCGAAACACTGACACATAAGATCCGCCGCAGTGGTTGCAGATCCTTCGTCCGTTGTGGTCGGTATATCGATGCATTTTCGTCGCCGGCAGTGACAATTATGATCTCCAATGGTTTGTTTCTTAAGCAGCTCTCGATGCACTCCGTGAACTCTGGATTCTTCGGATCGATGGGCAGGATTACACTGCAGCCTTCAGGCTTGTAGCGAGGGTTATTGGATACTGGAGCAGGCTGGTAGAGCCGGAACGAAGTCAGATGAACGATTGTTCGCACATAGCGAGATACGAACACTGTCCAGAACCAGAATAGTGAGTGATGAGAGGCTCGAGCCGCGATTGCGTAGAGGCTGGAAACCGAGTCTACCTGGGACGATGCCATGCTGTGCTATCAGGGCAGAACCTAGTGTGTTTGAGACCTTCCATCTTCACACAGTTGATCGACATCTCACTCATTGTGCTCATAGAATATGATGGAACAAGGCAACAATGTCATCGATCCCGTTAGGTAGTCGATGCATTTGGACATTGGCTGTCCCTTTGTTCGTACCACAACAAGTGTCTACTCCAGGACCGGAAGAGTCGCTGCCAATGCATTGCACATGACAATGGCTAGGTCGAAGGCTTGGCAGTGTAGCTGTTGTGTCGTGCGGCATTAAGCAGCACACGGTTTATCAAAGTTGTCTGCGTGGCACACATTTGCTCGACGAAGTCTCTGCTCCCTTGTTTGCGCATACTTCTAAATGGACTTTGCACCCGGTCGGCTACAGGTGAGGCTCTAATCCAAGAGATCCAGGTCAATCGCTATACGGTGATTTCGTAGCCGTGACGATAGTTGTAGCACCGTCCTGGGGCACGACAAAAAGGTCACAAAGAACAACTGACATCTCACGTGGTAGCAGCCATTGAGATCGAGTTTTCTTTGTCTTCGGGGCTAGATCTGCCGTTTGAAAAGTTGATTAGTTCCAAAACACAACTTCACATCAAGTTGAACAACACATACCAAACGAAATCGTCACCATGAAGATCACGACTACACTCTCCCTCCTCGTCGCCTTCCTTGGCGCCCTCGCCATCGCAGACCCCGAGTCAAACCCAGCCAGCGTCCTCGACATCGTCGCCAACCCCAAAGGCGTCTGCCAAAAGAAGAACCCTCGCGTCGTCAAAGCAATTGACCTCTTCTGCCAACGCAGCGGCGCAAAGCTCACCGTCCCCGCACTCTTCGCCCACACAGGCGTATACCTCAGGCCAAGTCCCCCTCAATCGCCGAACAAAGTATATGTTTGGATTGATGGCACCTGTAGTCCTGCACAATGGGTGCCGCAAGATGTTTGCCAGAAACAATTCTATCAGATGTGTGCAACTGGGGGCGAAAGAGGGGGGGCGGTGGCCAAGTATGGGAGGGACGGGTGTCAGACGTGGAATATTCTGATCAAAAAGCCGTAGGGCGACGATCATGGATGGAAAGTTAGGGACAGTTAAGCAATATGGGCAGTTGAAGCAGTACCAAAACAACTGCCAAGCAAGCATGTTCGACCCGACCCTCTAGCCATCGCCCTAGTCACAAGTGAAGGTTGTCCTTACAGTGATCAAGGGCTCCGAACACAATAGTGATGTTCATCTCTTCAAAGACCAAGCATTGTATCTTCGACACGCTTTGGTCTCTCCTGGCCAAGGCATTCTACAAAGCCATTGTGTCAACCTCGCTGGTGAACAATCCAATGCTCGAACAACCAGTTTCGATCAGTATTTATACTGATACTTTCTCCCTCGCCACGAGTCGTTCGCGCTTCTTACTACACGGACAAGCCACTACTCCAAGCACCATGAAAACCCCAACTACAGCACCACCCGCCAGCCAGCACTCTCGCTTCCTCGACCTACCTCCCGAGCTTCGTAACCAGATCTCAGAGGCTTACTTCACTCTCGAGCACAGTCATAGAGTAGCAGCAATACCAGCTCTGACCCAAGTCAGCCGCCAAATACGCTCGGAGACCACAGCAATGGCTTATCGCGACTACGATTTCGTCAACACGAGTGCTTCGCCGACACCTGATCTACCACCCGTACTGTCCAAGCTCGCATCTCGTGTAGCTCTTCTCTTCCGCTCGGCCTTCATCGACGTCCTATGCCCCAGCCTCACCGGAGGCACTCGCCGGCCAGACTTGCGAATGTATGTCGAATGGGGTAGAGAGGGCCATTTCGGCTTGACATGCACAGTCGTCGTCTGGAACGCTGGGCCAATCTCCACGGCCATCTTGAAGTATCGAGCCTGGAAGCGAATCAAGATGTATCAAGCGTTCCTGGGGGACCTGCTTCCTGGCAGAACGTTATATCCCCAGCATGGACCAGTCCGTCAGACCCATCCCGCCATCCAGATCATCGAATTGCGTCCGCTCGGGCAATTCGTACCTGGTGCTGTACTTATGGATGATTCTCACTGGTCTGGCACCCGATACATTCGTCTCTCTCCCTCGCAGGACGGGGACTGGGAGCGAGTCATTGGCTGTGTGCTCGGAGAAACGGTTGACGCGATGCTGTATCTCAAGCCGTACGCACAGCCGGTCTACAGTCGCATTACCGGCCTCTTCAATCGCATTGACCAATTCTTGGTCGATCTGCTAGCAGCAGCAGCACGCAAGATCGGCCTGCCAGAACTTCCCATGAGGGTACTGTTGCATGTTGGTGCCATTCTCTTTGTCATATACGATCTGATCGGCCTCCAGAGATTTGATGCTGGTCTGATTGCGGCGATGAACTGGATCTTGTGGCTACGGGCATTTCTGTAGAGGGATTGAGGAAGGAAGCCAAACACAAGCGTGCATGCACAAGATCACAGTTGAGACCAGCAGACCGGGTGATGCCGAACTCTTTTGTCGACTTATCGTGCCTCAATGGAGAGCACGTCTTGAAAAGTACTTGTAGCCATAGAAGCCGTCTCGTACTCCATGTCAGTATTTACTTTCCAAATCTCATAGCCAATTTACTCCTCACCTGTCACCCGTTCGCTAGATCTCTCATGCTCTGTCAAGGTTCGTAGTCGTGGGCAGTCATGACTAGTAGCTCGATGACTGTCTCGCTTCTTCTCGTGTAGACCTATATCTCTTTCATGAGGCTATAGTCGCTGACGTTTGGAGAACTCACAGTCTACTACTGACAGCCTGGATAGATTACGTATGGAGGAAGATGTGGCCGTTCTGTGGCCTGCTTCCACTCTGAGTCCCACTATACCTACAGCAAACATACCCATGATTTGATCATGCAATAGCCTTTCGCCGTGACTAGGCAACAT
>LFZO01001770.1:0-11299 GCA_001578225.1 Pseudocercospora musae | reverse complement strand
AAAACTTAGGCTTATCTATTCCCTTTATACTTCTAAGTATGCCTTACTAGGTTCTTTTATAGCTTATATACATAGGGCTTCTTTATACAATATATATAGGTCTACCTCAAGTCTCCCTTTCGGGCCTTTCCTATTTTGCCTCTTCCTTCTAGGACTAGACTTATAGGTCTAGGAGTAACCTATACTACTTTAGTCTTTCTACCTTGTAGTTACAAACCCGGGCTTATAACCTATCGAGCTAAGGAGGGCCGATAGGTATAAATGGATTATAAACTATAATAGAAGCTATAAGGAATAGTAGGGGCCAAAGTAGGAATAGTAAGTATATTGTTATTGTTATCTATAGGTTAGAGCTTAACCTAAAAGGGGTTAGCTTAGATTAGTTACATAATTATTATTATGTAATCTAGTCTACTTAGTATCCCCTACTAGGTAACTAACTAGACTATATATTCCAATATATAGGGCTATACCGGTAGAAGCCATATTAGCCTTCTCAAGGCTATATGTCCCTAAATTGACTCGTCTAACTATAAGGAAGACCTTACTAACGAGACTAAGTACTTCGACTATCTAAAGTATACCTCCTATAGCTCGGGCTACTTCTAAGTAAGTCGTTTCGGCTCGAGATAGCTCGAATAGGGCTAACTTGCGTCTAGATTCCTATAGAGTATAAGCCTACTATTAAGGCGGCTAACTAGTTACGCTAGGAGGCCCTAGACGTCCCGACTAACGAAAAGAAGGCCCGAGAGGCCTACTAAGCTTATATATCGGTCTACGAGAAGGTTAAGAAGTACGTATTAGTTCGTATAGAATCGAGTTACGCTAACTAGTATCCCTTAGGAAGTATCCGCGTTTCGAGGATACTAGTAACCTCTATACTTATATAGGTAAGGCCGAATTCGATATATCTAGTCCGTTTCGATCCCCTTTATCCTAACTTGCCTTAGCTAACCTCTCTTAGATCCTTAGAAGGACCGTAATACTACAATAAAAGAGGAGATAGAGCGTAATATAGCTACTAGGATATATATAGATTCCTTCGATCCCTTTTAGCCCTAGCTAAACCTATGTAATTAGACTCCTATTAAGAAGCGTAAGTGTATTAGAAATAGCTACGTTTCGTCTTAAAAGAAGATAAAGGGGCTCGAGAGAGACTAGAAGGAGGTCGCGAAGGGCCTAAGTATCCGCCTTTAGCTATACATAGGTTAAGTTAAGGCATTTTAGCGCGGTTTAGGTCGTATATCTACTAGCGAGGCCCGCATAGCTCTTACGGAGCTAGTAAAGAAGTCGCTAAGCGCTAACGACCTATCTAGGAAGTTCCTAATCCCTTATAAGCTCTTCCGTAGCCGATAGATAGATAAGGACTCTTTTAGGGCCTAGTAGGATCCTTTTATATCGAGATAGCCTATATACTTACTTAGTACGAGTCGAGTCTTAGGTTAATAGTTCTAGTCGCCTCTAGTTAGTCTATTTTAGGCCGTTCGCGCCCTATTGTATAAGGAGTTAGCTAGGTATACCCGAATATATTTAAACGAGGCTAATTAACCTCGAGTTCGTCTATATAACCTCGCTTCGCCCTATTCTATCCTATTCTAGGTACGTATTACTAAGTATTAAGGCTACTACCCTATAGTAGGGAGAGGAGAGTATATTTAGCGCTAGAAAGGCTCGTATCTATACTATATTAACGCTCTATAGTAGTATATACGCTATTAGTATTAGGAGTAGGCGCTACCTTACGCTTACGTTCCTTCGAGGTCTTTTCCGACCCTCTATCTATCTAGCGAACGCCTTAAGAGCCGCCTTGCTTAGGTACTCTACCGGTTCCTAGGTATTCTCCTCCTCCCTATATCCCTTTTAAGATATAAGGTATTCCTACTTCCCCTCGGGTCCCCTCTTCTTCTAGATAATCCTTTCGACCTTATATATATCTAGGTCGCTTGTTCGTACCTTAGGAGGGTCCTCCTAGTCCCTTTAGGTTACCTCTAGCTCGAGATAGTCCTCGAGGAGGGATACGTAGAATGTAGGATATATATTAAAGCCCTTAGGTAGCTTAAGGTAGTATACTACCTCGTTAACTACCTTCTATACTTAGAAGGGCCCTACGTACTTATAGTCTAGCTTCTTCGACTAGCGGACTATATCGAGGAATCTCGCGTTAAGGTATATCTAGTTACCGATAGCGTAGGTTTTAGGCTTCTATCCTTTATCGTACTATCGGGCCTAATATTCCTTCGTCCTCTCTAGCCGAGCCTTTAGGCTATCTCGAATGTCCCTTATCCTAGCTATAAGTACCTTAGCCTAGGGCGCCTTTCCCTCTACCTAGGGCATTTCGGGCTACTTAGTATAGAGTAGGTCCTAGACATTACACGTCTAGAAGGGAGTTGCCTCTATTACTATATACTAATTATTATTATATATAAACTTAGCTAGGCTTAGGAGATATGCCTAGTCGTCTTACTCGAAGTTATAGTAAATACGTAGGTATTGCTCTATTGTCTAGTTCTAACGCTCGGTCTAACTATCTATTTAGGGATAGTAGGCTATACTAAGGCCCCTACGGACTCCTATATAGTAGTAGAGGCTACTCTAGAACTTAGAGATAAGAATCGGTCCCCGATTAGACGTAATAGACTATAGGATACTATATAGATAGACTACCTCCCTTAAGAAGATATCTACTAGCCCTTTAGCGGTAATCTCCTTCCGATATAGGACATAATAGGCTATCTTAGAGTATCTATCTACTATAACGAGGACGCTATCGTAGGTCTAGCCTAGAACGGTACTTAGAGGTAGATCTATAACGAAGTCGAGTATTAGATCTTCCTATAGCGCCTTAGAGGGTTTCTTAGCGTATAATACCCTATAGGGCAAGTGCCTCCTAAGCTTTACTTAGGCGTACGCCTTATAGCTACGCGTATAATCCTTAACGTAGTGCCTAACTTTAGGCTAGTAGTATCCTCTTCGTACTAGCTATAGGGTCCTTTCGAATCTAAAGTACCCCGATATAGGGTCGTCGTAGTAGAGCTAGAGGATTTCTAGGCGAAGTAGGCCTACTAGTACATACATCGCATCCTAGTAGAAGAGGAATCCCTAGGATTCCTTCTATTACGCTAGCTATAGCTATTGTAACTCGTCTCTATTCTAGAGAGCTATCCTAACCCTAATCGCCTTAGCATCGGTCCCTAGTACTACCCGAATAGTATTCGCAAGGCTATCCTATACCTCCCTAACCTTAGCTATACTAGCGAGGTAGACGAAGGGTTTACTAACTCCTTCTAGCCCTCCTCGTACCGAGGCGACCCTTATCGACCTATCCTAGGGCTCCCTACTTACGAGTTACCTCTATAACCTCTCGAGGGGAGTTCGTAAGTCCTCTTCGCTTACCTAGTAACTAGAGTAATTAATATCTATATAGTTAGGACGCCTACTAGCCCTATTAGCGGCCTTATTTTCCCTTCCTAGATAGTACGAGATATAGAAGTTAAAGATAGAGAGCTACTTAGCCTAACGAACCTAACGCCTTATAAGCTCCTTAGTCGTTATAAACTATTTAAGGTTGTTATAGTCTATAACGACCTCTACTTAGTACTACGCGCCTTCTAAGTAGTACCTCTAGTACTTAAAGTACTTAACTACCCTTAGTATCTCGCTATCGTAAGTATCGTAGTTCCTTTCTATACTATTTATCTTTCGTAAGAAGAAGGCTACTAGGAACTAGTACGTCTTGCCCTCGTACTTATACTATTACATTATAACGCCTAATATAGCGTAGGTCGAGGCGTCCGTTTCGACTCTAATTAGTTAGGATAGGTCGAAGTACTTTAGAACTAGGGCTATATAGAACGCCTCCTTAAGCTAATCGAATACTAACTTCGCTTCTATATCTAAGGTAAGCCGCTACGACTCTTCCTTATATTGCCTCTACCTACCCTTAGCCGTATTAGGCCCCCGCTCTATTAAACGATTTAGTAGGATAGCTATTTAGGAGAAGTGCCTAATAAAACGCTAGTAGTAGTTAGTAAACCCGATAAAGATACGTATATCCCTTACGCTCCTCGGCTCGGGCTACTCTCTAACCGTTACGACTCTTCCTAGCTCTATTTCGACCCTATTTAGGGTAATTATATAGCTAAGGAACCTAACCCGGTTCCTATTAAACTCGTACTTACTAAGCTTCGTATATAGCTTATAGCGTTAGAGCCTCTCGAGGATAGTAGTAATATACTAGGTATATTCCTCTAGGTTTTAGGAGTATATTAGGATATTATCTAAATAGATAATATAGATTGTATCTACTAGGTCCGATAAGGTACTAAGGATATAGCTTTAGAATACCGCTAGGGCGTTTGTAAGCCTAAATAGTATTATAGTATACTCTATTAGAAATAGACTCTCCCTATCTAGTTGTCTCTTAGTATTGTCTAGGCTAGCTAGCCTAATTGGGCCTAGCTTAGGGGCAATTCTCCTTTATCTTTGTGTTTGTAGTCTTAGATAGACCTTCATCCTTTTTATCTACTACGAATTAGGTCCCTTAGTATACCTACTCTCCTCCGCCTACGTATTAATGTATAATAGGTTATGAGCTCGGGTAAGCTATTATAAGCCTATAGGCTTAAAGGCAAAGGAAAACTAGAGGGAAGTAGCTACAAGTTTAGCACTTAGTCTATAATACTTAAAAGACCGAATAGCAATAGAGAGACCCTATAGTTTAGGGCTAGACACTTTGTAAGAAAGAGCTAGTAGGCAATAGCCTAATCTATAGCTATATAATCTAGGATAGAACTAGTTTAGGAGACTAGGGTAGGAGCCTACGGCAATGTAAGACAAAGATAGGTATACAAGAGATGGATTGTGCCTCTTATGTTAGGTACAAAGGAAAATGTATACCTATATAAAGATAGGGAACAACCCTTCCTATTAGAGATATGAGACCTACGTATTAGATACTCTAATAGGCTATCTACTAAATAGATTGAAACTAGCGGAGTAACTCTCTACTAAGTAGGAGTAGCTTAACCTATAGCTACAATGTAGAAGAGGAAAGAATTTAGAAAGTAGATAGGCTATTAAGGGGAGTTCTAAGAAGAGGAATAGTTGTAATAGGGGCTAGGAAGACTTTAGGGTCTTCTTAGTATACTAAACTACTATTAGCTAATAATACTTTAGAGACTAAGCTTATAAGCCCTAAGACAACTACTTAGAAGGCTAACTACCTTTCATAGGAACTAGTTAGAACTAGTNATTAGATACTCTAATAGGCTATCTACTAAATAGATTGAAACTAGCGGAGTAACTCTCTACTAAGTAGGAGTAGCTTAACCTATAGCTACAATGTAGAAGAGGAAAGAATTTAGAAAGTAGATAGGCTATTAAGGGGAGTTCTAAGAAGAGGAATAGTTGTAATAGGGGCTAGGAAGACTTTAGGGTCTTCTTAGTATACTAAACTACTATTAGCTAATAATACTTTAGAGACTAAGCTTATAAGCCCTAAGATAACTACTTAGAAGGCTAACTACCTTTCATAGGAACTAGTTAGAACCGGTTAAGGTATCCTATATAAGATTAAAGTAGGACTAGTTAATGCTAGATAGCTTATGCCTAAATGCTATTTTAGAGAATGCTATAAGCCTCTAATGTACCTTGACTAGGCTATAGGAGTCATGACCCTACTATGTTTAAGGGAGATTACTTGTAGAGCCTATAGTAGAAGGGTACTAAAGTAGTATACTTCTTTATTTATCCTTAACTAAGCAAATAACGCACTTCTCGACAACTGTCTATACCTTATATATAGATAGTAGTAGAGTGTATCTACTAAAGGATTCTAGCCTAAGGAAAAAGGCCTAAGTAGCTACCAAAACACATCTTGTTTAGATTCCTTTTCTTAGCTTAGCAAAGCTATACACATTTATTTCTAGCTTAGTAACATATATGCTTAGTAAGCTAGCAAATTCCTTTCTAGCTAGCTTATGTTACAATAGACAACAATAACTAAGCTAGTATACTACAAGATATAGATACTTAAGACAAAACATCTAGATTGCTAAAGAGACCTTGCCCTATCCTAACTAAGGACAACTTAGAGCAATGGTTTAGAAGGATGGAAATTTTCTTAAGAGGAGAAGACTTGTTTTACACTATTCTAGAGAATAGCAACCAACCCATTACTACTAAATCCTAATATAAGACTATCTAGTAGATATTCCTATACTTAGGAGAAGATAATAAAGAGCTAGTTTTAGACATAACCTCTATAAAAGCAGTCTAGGAAGAGCTAAAGAAGAAGTATATAGACAACAAGGCATTAGGAAGAAAGATATTAAAGCAATACTTTAACTATCAAATAATAGATAGGATAATTAATATAGCATAGTCGTACCTACTTGTATTAGGTAGAAGAATTAAGACTGCTTAGCTAAAGCTAGCTATAGCTCTTAAACTAGAAGCTAGGATTTAAGTTCTT
Organism: Pseudocercospora musae; assembly: GCA_001578225.1. NCBI lineage: Eukaryota > Fungi > Ascomycota > Dothideomycetes > Mycosphaerellales > Mycosphaerellaceae > Pseudocercospora > Pseudocercospora musae. Next base: position 4,827 of record LFZO01001770.1, on the reverse strand, counting down.
CTTTCTAGATTGCCTAACTAATAGTTATCTATTAGAGATGCTATCGATAGCTAACTATTACTATTACCTAATAGTATCCTTTCAATTCTTTAGGAGAAGGAGGTAGATATACTAAAGCTACTAAATACATACTAGGCACTCGTAGTAAGGGCTATAGCCTTAAGGGACTAGAAGAAACCCTAGAGGTTTACTACTTACAAGTAGGAGAGGGGTTTGTGCAAACTATACAGTTAGGATAATTATATAATAATCCACTATCTATACCTAGAGATGGTAAGACAAATGATTTAGGTAATTGTAAACAATAAGCTTATAGATAACAAGAAGTTATTAGTAATGGTTGTATATAATAAGGAGGGCTCTAAAGAGGAAGTAGACTAATCTAACTAGACTAAGAGTTAAGGGGAGTGTTGGAAATAGACTCTCCCTATCTAGTTGTCTCTTGGTATTGTCTAGGCTAGCTAGCCTAATTAGGCCTAGCTTAGGGGCAATTCTCCTTTATCTTTGTGTTTGTAGTCTTAGATAGACCTTCATCCTTTTCATCTACTACGAATTGGGTCCCTTGGTATGCCTACTCTCCTCCGCCTACGCATCAATATATAACATACTCGAAGTATCTATATCTCGTATAGAAAGCGGTCTTCTACTCGTTTCCCTACTTAATATAGATCCTATAGTAAGTATCTCTAATATCGAGCTTCGTAAAGACCTAAGCATTAGCGAGACGATCTAAAGACTCCTATATAAGGAGCAATAGATACCGATTCTTTACTATAATAGCGTTTAAGCCCCTATAGTCGATATATAGCTATAGGCTACTATCTTTCTTCTTAGTAAAGAGGATGCCGGTATCCGCTAGGGACTTTAATAGGCGGATCTAGTCCTTCTCGAGGTATTTATTAAGGTATTTCCTTAGGACTACTAACTTAGTCTCCGAAAGATTATATAATAGGTTATAGGGAGGGGTCTTATCCTCTATTAGGTTAATAGACAACTTATATAGGCTATAATTAGGGAGTAGGGACGCGTCCCCTTCCTCGAATATTCTACGGAGGTATTTATACTCTAGCGGGAGGCTATTTAGGTTATCTTAGTCTATCTTAACTATCGATATTATAAAGAGATACGTATTCTTATCTAATATAGCCTTCGAGAAGTCGAAAGGATCCGATATAGCGTAGAGGCGCTATTTACGGGCCCCCTTTCTCCTCTAGATAGCTATCTTAGCTATAAAGTTAATCGAAGGGTTCTATCGTTCTAACTAGGACATCCCTAGTACGATATTAAAGCTATAGATCCTTCTAATAGCGAAATTATCTATATAGCCTCGCTACTAACCGCTCGTATCCGATACTTCGTAGATTATATAGTATTTGCTACTTATAGCTAGCGACTAGCTATTAAGGATCTTATACCGCTTAGCGTCTATATTACTTAGGGCGAGGCTAGCCTCTTTAGCTACTATACCATCTAAGATATTAGCCTAGGAGCCGTAATCGATAAGCCCTCTAAGTATACGAGAGTTCTTGTCCTACTATAGCTTAATATCTAGTTAGATTAACTAAAACTAGTCCTAGTCGACCCTTCTTAGTCTACTAGGCTTCGCGCTCCTCCTCTACTCCTTAGTATAAACGACCTAGCCTACCGTAGCTAGGAGGGCTACTAGGTAGGTTTGTCTTTTCCCGATTCTAGATTATAGGTAGGATATTAGGGCTTCTTGTAGCCTATCTTACTATAGTACTAGTACTAGGGGGCTTCTTTGTCCTTCTCGGACCTACTAAGGGCGCTCTAGCGCCTCTATAGGGAGCTTCGGCCCTTCCTACCTTAGCTACGACCTCCCGAGCCTCTAGATAGCTTGTCTATTATATAGCTAGTAGCGCTATTATCTAAGTCGGAGTAGCCGCGCTTCTTATTACCCTAGTCTCTATTCCTATAGGACCTACGCTCGTTCTCGAGTAAGTAGTAGTAGGTATTCGCTATCTCTTCTACTTCGATTAGTATTCGGAAGCGCTATTAGCCTACCTCGATACGATAGCGGATCTTCTTATCTATAGCTACTACGAAGTCGTATATTATATAGTCCTAATAGTCCTCTTCGACCTTATCCTACTAGATCTTTATATAATCTAGTAGCTTAGATAGGGTACAACTCCCCTAGTTAGCCTACTTTAGCCTATCTAAGGCTAATTAGCGGCGTTCCTCTTTCGTCCCTATAGAGTCTAGTATTACCTACTTTATCTTTTCCTAGGTATACTCCTTAGGATCCGAATACCTAGTATACTACTTCTATTTAACTTATTACTCCCTTTCTATCTATTCTTCGGCTAGGTCTACTTTTATTTCTTCTATAGAATAGATATAAGGGGCTTGCCTAAAGATACGGTCGTAGTCGGTAACCTATTAGTCGTAGTCCGTACGCCCCTTACCTTCGAATACGTAGAGGTTCCTCGCCTTAGGGATAGCTAGCCCTATAGGTATAGAGGATAGTATAGTAGAGGCTATACCTAGTTAAATACCTCCTTACCCTATAAGGAGGGAGGCTTCCTAAGCTATATCGGCTATTCTCTTCCTAAGATAGGCTAATTCGAGGCGTTACTCTACCTATTTAGCCTATTCTTCTTCGCGCTAAAGCTAGGCTACTAGGACCTCGTCGTTACGATCCTCTTTAGCGTTGCCCTATCCCTTATTATTATCGATAGTGTCCCCTAGCGAGTCGTTAGCTAGGATAGAGGAATTATTGTCCTACTCGGTATTAGGAAAGTTTTCCTAGTTATTTTCTTAGCTAACTAGATTAGATACTAAGGCCTTTACTTTCTTCTATACTATTTTGAGTACTACGTAGTACGCTTTAGAAGAGCAATTCGTATATAAAAGAGGTATATACTACGTAGTATATAGTACTCGATTAGAACTACTCGAATTACTAAAGAAGAAAGGGAAGAGAGGTATCTAGAGAGAAGATATATACCTATAGGCTAAGACGGGCCGCCCTAGCCCTTCTTGGCCTATTTCGACTCGAGATAGGCTAACTAGGCCCGTAAATAGGCTAACTAGGCCGTAATCGTAACAAGTACTATAATAGGAATATTATCTATATAGGTAAGAACTATTAGGTTCCTTCCTCTATAGATAAGCAAACATAGGTCTACCTCTAACTAGTAGAATCCTATTTCCTTTAGCTTTAAGATACATAGCTTATTCTAGTCTCTTACTACTTATTTTAGGCTATATAAGCTCCTTAGGATTTTTAGAGCTATACCTTATAGGACTTCTATACCTAGTAGTAGGATTATAAAGATATCTTCTTATAGGGTACTTTTAGTAAATATATTATTTATATCTACTTAGTATAGCTCTAGATCCTTTTTATATATAGTAGCTATAAATACTCTAAGTATATTATACCTAACTATTAGTATAAATGTCTCCTAGAAATCTATCCTAAATTTCTAAGAAAACCCCTTTATAACTAGTCTTACTTTAAACTTGTTAATTGCTCTACTAATTAGTCTCTTTACATTAAACACCTATTTTAAAGTAACTAGGTTTACTCCTTTTAGTAGAACTACTTAATTCTAGGTATAGTTACTTCTAAGTATAATTAGTTCCTTCTAGATTGTATCTTCCTATATATAATCCTATTTAGGATCTTATATTGCCTCTTAGTAGGTTCTTAGGATTAGAACCTCCTATCTTTATATAATCCCTAGTATAAAGGTAGGGAATGTAACCTTATAAATACACTCTAGAAGTTTATCTATCTAATCTATACTTAGATCTAAGTCTTTTATTATATAGATAAAGGCCCTATAGTACTTAGCTTCTAGGAACTTATTCTCCTCTAATTCTCTTAGTCTCTTCTATATAGTTAATCTTATAATTATACTATATACTCTTTCTTCTCTTAACTCTTTATTAGAGATTAATCTTCTTGTCTTTAAATTCCCCTCCTAAGCCTAGATATCCTAGTTATCTTGCTAAGGTTTCTCTTAGCTCTAATTAGGAGCCTACTATTCATTATTTTGTTTTTCTTCTTCTAGATAAACTATTACCTAATATTGGTTAATGTCCTTTAGTAGTAGAGGTAGTTAGACCTATAATGGTTTAATATCTAGGTTCTCCTTCCTTAGTCTACTAACTAGGTTCCTTACTAGAGCTTAGCTTAGCTAGTTAAGTCTAAGAACATTTAAGATTATATCCCCTCCTTTCTTATTCTTAAACTAGATAGTATTATTGTAATTTCTTATAGCCCTTATATTAGGCTCGTAGAACTACTATATCTTAGATATATTAGGTATATACCTAATAAACATAGTATCTTTGCCCCTATTTATAAGCTTGTCTAATCTTATCCTAGCTAGCTAAGATTTAGTATCTATATATATAACTACTCTATATCCCTAAACCCTAAAGTATAATATAGAAGATCTCTTTCTAGTAAAGGCTTCCTTAGGTAAAACCTTAAATCTATTAATATCTAGCCTATTTAGTAGAGCATTTCTCATAATAGTATAGGTAGCTAATACTTCTAGCTAGAATTCAACTAGTATGTTTAAATCTTCTAGTATTGCCCTAATATATTCCTTAGATATCTAGATTAACCTTTCTATAACTCTATTTTAGATTAAGTTATATACTTTAGTTATATAATAGGAGATTCTAGATTCTTTCTCCTACTACTTAAGCAATACAAGTAATTCTCTTACTCTATTACTTCTTACTATCTAAAGCTAATTCCCTAATTACAATTTAGCTTTTCTTCTCTATCCCTATAATACATTTACTACATCTTCTCTTAATTTTAATAGGAATACCTACTTCTTTCTT
>LFZO01000177.1:0-61422 GCA_001578225.1 Pseudocercospora musae | reverse complement strand
TAGGTTAAGCTAGGGCTCCTAGATTGCAATAATGTAATGTTCTTTTAGGTTTAGTACTTAAAGGAAGCTCCTCTGTACCTTATCTTTACTCTTATTAACATTGTACTATATAATGTTTAGTACTATTGTACTATTCATTGGGTTTCATCTATATCGTTTTCCTATAGGTTTTCCTTTAGCCTTTCCTTACTTTGAACTAGTATTTAACTAAGTTTCTTCTACCCTGCTTCCTTTCCTACGATGTTAAGGTATCTTAGTCTCCCTAGTTGCTAGTAGCTCTCTAGTACTAGTAAGGCCCTAAATGTAAACCTATCATCTTATCTTAACCTCTTTTATAGTACCTAGCTAGGTTGCCTCTATGCCTAGCTACCCTAGCTTGTTATATATCTTGTTAGTATGTTAACTCTAGCTTCCTTTACCTTCCTAGCTACCTACATTCTTACTAGGCATTCCTTTGCCCAAGAGGGGTGTCTTTTAGTATAGTATGCGCATCTTGCTTCCCCTTTGTATACTTTACATTCTTTGACCTAGTAGTCCCCTATACAATAGGAGTAGGTGTTGGTTGTCCTTATGTACTTAGCTACTAAGTGTCTATAGTACTAACATTTAAAGCACTGCATTATCCTATAGTTACTTCTATATACCTCTATTTCCAATCTTTCAAAGTCCTAGAATAGCCCTTAGTCTAGCACTATGTTAGCTTGCTCTATACTCCCTATCTAGATAATTAGGGAGGATTGCTTCTTAGTCTCTTCGATTTTCCTTTTGATCCATGCTACCTTTATGATCTTTAGGCCTAGGCATATAGCTTGGTTTTGTCTCTATAGGTTTCCGATATCCTATTCTTCCTTAAAGCTCCTTATTATACTATAGGCTATAATTATGAACTACTATTAGGAGACCTTTGCAGTTTTCCCTATTTTAGTTATCCATTCTTTTTATATTTCTAGTTTCTTTTTGTCCTACTCCTAGGCTATAAATAGCTTGATTACCCCCTTCCCTTCGTTCCTAGCCCTAATAACCTCCTTAACTGCGATTCTTTCTACAATCTCTTTCCCTAAGAGTCCTTAGATTTCCTTTTACTCCTATAGGTCCGTAATGTAGACTCTGACTACTGTCCTCGGGGGTTTTAGCGCCTCCTAACTAGCTACTACTGCCTAGGTGCGGTAGTTTAGGCCTATCTCTTGTTATTTCTTTGTAATCTTTGCTATAGCTATATTAGCTACCTTCGTAATTATGTAGCTTGCCTAGTTATGGATTGCTTTCAGTCCTCTAAGGAGCTCTAAGATTATTATCTTGTATGCCCTCTTAGGGGTTTTCCTATCTTCTGCCTTTAGCACCTCCTCTGCCCTAGTATATAGTGCTTTCTATTCGTCCTCCCTCCCTTCCTAACTGTTTTCCCTTCGTCTCTAATTGTTCGCTACCATCTTTTTTCGTCTATTCTATATAGTCCTACGTATTTTCTATATGCCTACTCGGCTCTATAGTACTTTACTATATACCTAAATTGTCTATACTTAAGGTATTATATAGATCTCTACTTAGGATCGAACTCCTCTATAGTAAGGAGAATACCTTAGGATATTAAGCCTTTCTATATAATTTCTCTTAATTAGGCCGAGCTCTATGTGTTTAGGATAATAGAGGAATGTATCTTGCCTTCTATAACCTTTCGGCTTTTTAGCTAGGCTATCTAGGATATCTTGAGATTCGGATAGAGTCTTCCGTTCTCTTTCTAGATCTTACGTACGTAGCTAGGGTCCTTAGGGTTAAATACTACGGTCCTAAAGCTATAGACTAGAACCTAGTATACTAGCGCCTCTACTATAGTACTAGGGAGTATCTTCTATATCTACCCTAGTTCGTTAGTTAACTTGTCTTTAGTAGGTTTTAATACTATAAAGATCCTTAGGTCGCTACTCTCGAGTTTCTTAATAGCGATTATCCCTAGGTCTTTTAGTCCCTATAGTATCTCTTAGTTAGTAAGGCCTTTTATCTTTTCTTACTCTTCCTTATAGCTAATCCTTATTGTAATTATGTAACTTTCTAGGGAAATTCTCTATATACTTAGTATAGCTAGCTAGCCTTAGGAGGCCGCCTATGCCTACGTTCTTAGTTCGGGTATCTTCGTAGTAGTTTAGAGGTTCTATAGGTAGGTTTAGAGGATATGTATCGTATTAGTATCTCTAAGTTAGTATAGGAGTTAGGTCTAAGCCTACTAGAGGAGGGAGAGGAGGGATAAGAAATCTAGGGCCTAGGGAGTATCTAGTACCTTTTAAATATCTTCTATAAGGGTTTAGAGGTTCTTTTAGATATTACTATTCGTTTTTAGCTAATTAGGCTAGTCTTTCGGGCCTTTAGGGCCCGGTTTAGGTACTAGTTAGCCTTTAGGTCGGCTTTAGGATAGAGGCTAGATCCCTTCCTTCCTCTATCTTTCCTCGGATCTATCGTCGCTACGTTGTTCTTAGATAGGTATATTTGTGTCTCCTATACTCGTAGGCGCTAGCGCCTTGGCCTAGGAGTTAGATATTTTTTAATTCCTTTCGTAGAGTATATAGTAGCGCCGCTAGTTATAGGCTTCTAGTAACTAAATATAATTTCTAGCTCTTATAGATAGAGTATTCTATAGAAGTCGATAAGCTAGTATATATAGAAGTAGCTTAGTAATAGTATAGTATAGCTTTTACCTATCTCGAGAAGCTTTATAATATCGTATAGGCATAGATAACTATAGGTCTTACTAAGGTAATCGTTATAGTAGTATTACGGATAGCTATACGAGAAGGCTATATTGTCGTTAGTCGTAGCTCTTAGAAGCGTAATAGCTCGTATATAAAGAGTCTTTACTTCTATTAGGCAATAGTCGCTTATGATACGAGAGATACTCGTCTAGAAGGATCTAATTAATACCTTATTATACTACTTAAGGTTCTTAGTAAGAGTAATATAATATCGATTATACCCTTCTATCTACTAATTAATTAGGCTCTCGAAGAGGATAAATATATCGTAGCGGCTACTATAGTTAAGCTACTACTTAATATATATATATATATCCTTAATTCGCGAAGTTGTCTTAGTACTAAAGTGTAGTACTTCGTTAGTCTAGTAGTCGATAATACTACGTTTAAACTACTACTAATTAGTATATAGATAGACCTTAAATATAGGATATATATTATCTAGCTTCTATACGTTACTATTAAACTCGTCTTCTATTTAACTATAGATCGTATAAGTAAATAGCTTAAGGAACGTACTAGTTGCTAGACTATTAGTCTAGTACCTATTAGATTTGATCTATCTAAATTAGCCTCGTTCTTTACGTACTCGAGCTAGTAATAAGTATATCTTACTATAGATACTACTCGTAGTATATATACTTAGCCTCTAGAATAACGTCTATAATAGCTTAGATAAGTAACTCTTTACGATTAGTTACTATAACGATAGGCATAGTATAGCTAGCTTATTCGAGGCCTTTCTATATGCCCTTTAGTAACTATACAAAGTTAGCTTTCTCTAGCTTCGGTTTAATAAGGCCTATACTAAGCTTAATAGTATTATTTATAGGACCTATAGTAACAATATCTAAGAGCTCGAGGTTATAGATATTAGTTAAATATATAGTATCTATAACTAGTATATATAGCGTATTCTTGTAGGCTTCTAGTAACTATAGATAGAGCGTAACTATTAAGCGAATTGAGCTATTCTAAGGATTAGTATATAGCTTATAGAATATACTATTCTTGTCTAGTAAATTAACTATTCGCTCTACCTAATTAAGCTCTCGGCGTACGTTACTATTACGAGTCTATACAATATTATATAGGTCTTGTAGTTTAAGAACAATACTATATCTATAGAAGTAGGCTATAATCTTCGACGTTAGAAGCTAAGTATATTATAGTTACTCTAATTCTTTAAGGAACTAGACTATTCTTAAGCAAGTCCTATACGTAGTAAAAGCTATAATATCGTCCTTCTCGTAGTTATAATAGTAGTAACTATCTTTACTTAAATACCGGATTTGTAGCCTACTAACTATTAGGTTATACTAGATCAATAGTAATAGTATAGAAGTAGAACTAATAACCTATCTTCTTCGAGCGTAACTTCTTCTTTATAGACTTATCGTTATCCTTCTAGATACGTTTATCTAGCTATCCGAAGTAACTATAGATCTACTAATAGCGATATTTAATATTGTTCTTATTCTTCTAAGGCTTATATTACTTAAACTTATATCCTCTTATCTTACTAAAGTTATAGATATAGGCCTCTAGTACTTAATAAGATAGAAATTTACCCTCTTATAGTATTAGACTATAGTAATGTACCTTCTTCGAGAATAGGTACTTCTAAGGATATAGCGATACTAATCTATATCTAGGTAACGATACTTACTTATAAGGTAGTAATAGCGACTTACTATAGCCTTAAGGCCTTCGAATATATATCTCTAAGATAAATTTAACTTCTTTCTATAATGTAATATCTACCTCTTCTACCCCTTCTACTAATCCTTCTACTATCCCTATAGAGCTACTAGTAGTAATAATATTATTATTAGATACGAGAAAGTCGTCGATATAGTCCTTATATAATAGAGATTTAGCTATTATCGATAGTATATTAATCTACTATAAGAGAGGATAAAAATGTAATATTTGGATACTATACTACTTAGAGTCGTAACTTCCTAGAGATAACGTACTTAGTACCTATTAATAATACTAACTAAGAACGGAAACATAGCGTATTAGGTAGAAATAGTACGTAATTGAAGATATATTGTTATAGGCGCGATTCTACATTGGTCCTAGCATAGGGATATGCTAGGGCTCGGGTGGGTAGCTGGGGCTCGGGGAAGAGACTAGGAGTAGTTTGTGGAAGGCACGAGCCACATCCTGGCGCCTCAGGCTGACAGATTTTGCGGGGCCCTATGAGAACTAGAGTTCCTAGACGGCGTCATCCTGTTCACATTCGTTGAATTATTTGAGCGAGTCCGGACAGTGTTCACGAGATTCTGCTGTTGCTAGAGTTGCCTGCTGTGGAAATCAAAGACTATCAAGGTTGACCATCGCTTTAGGCTTGCCCACCAGACATGGCGACAGCAACATCGACAGCTCCTTCCGCAGACGTTGCCGGAGGACACCAACCCAGAGGCGGACATCGAGGTAGAAGGCGGGGAAGAGGACAGCGAGGTGGCGATAGAGGCGGCTACCATGGCATTCAAAACGATCGGGGCGAAGACAGGGCTGGTATCGACACAGGTAGAGGTCGTGGAGGGCGAGGTCGAGGCAGAGGAGGCCGCGGCGGACGAGGAAACCGAGATAGCGCGGCCAGCAATTCGCAACAAGATTCAGCCTCAGTACAACCACCACCGCAGCCCGGCGGAAACGGCGTCTTTGGTGCTCGCCTGACCAAAGACGCCGAGGAAAAGAATACTCAACAAGGCGAGAAGAATGAGGGTGCGGAGGAGGTCGCTGGAGACGATGTTGAGGCGGAGGTCTGCTTCATCTGCGCTTCTCCAGTCGCACATCAAAGTGTGGCTCCATGCAACCACCGCACCTGTCATATCTGTGCTCTCAGATTACGAGCATTATATAAGACAAAAGCATGCGCACATTGCAGAACGGAAGCAGCGACTGTGATTTTCACTGACGATGCAGAGAAGAGATATGAGGATTATGATGCCGGCAAGGACTTCTTCCGGGAAGACAAGAACTTGGGCATCTGCTATGAGAAGCGAGAAATCTTTGAGGATACTGTTATTCTGCTTCGGTACAACTGTCCCGAGGATGAATGCGATACCGCTTGCTTGGGTTGGCCAGACCTGCATCGACATGTAAGAAGTGTGCATTCAAAATGGATGTGCGACCTATGCACGCGAAACAAGAAGGTCTTCACACACGAGCACGAGCTTTTCACGAAACAGGAGTTGCAGCGACATGAGAAGTTCGGAGACGACAAGCCAGGGGCAATTGACCAAAGCGGTTTCAAGGGACATCCTGAGTGCGGGTTCTGTCGTCAACGATTCTACGGCGACGATGAGCTGTTCGCACACTGCAGGGACCGACACGAGAGATGTCACTTGTGCGATAGGCGCACAGGAGGAAACAACCCACAATACTACATGAACTACGAAGCCTTGGACCAGCATTTTGGGAAGGAGCACTTTCCGTGTTTGGATTCTGAATGCTTGGAGAAGAAGTTTGTAGTCTTCGACTCGGAGATGGATCTCAAGGCTCATCAGCTGGAGAATCATCCGAATGGTCTGTCGAAGGATGCACGACGTGATGCACGACGAGTCGACATTTCTGCATTCAACTATCGGCCACAGTATGAAGAGCCACGACGAGGTGGAAGACTAGGCGGTCGAGGTCGCGATCCGAATGCTGAGCCCATGCCTGCGTCTTCTGGTGGGCATATGAGCCGTGCTGAGCTTGCTCATCAGCGCGAACGAGAAATTCATTCTGCACAGTCAGTAACTGCTAGATCCTTCGGCGGCTCACTGTCGCAGCCAGACCCTGCTCCCGCGCAGGCGCAGCGTCCAGCGCCAAGTCCTAGACCTGCAAACGCACAGACCGCAGCGCCGGCCTCTGCACCACAATCACCTACGCCTGGCCCAGCGTTAACACCAGCAGACCAAGCAAGACAGCTACGGCATAACGCTGTAACCGAGCGAGCTTCGAATCTTCTGCGCAACGACAAGGTCAAGCTCGATGAGTTCCGCGAACGAATATCAGCTTACACGAAAGGTGGCATTAGTGCCGGTGACCTGATTGATGCTTTCTTCGCCCTCTTTGACACATCATCAGATCAATTGGGCAAGCTTATCAAAGAGCTTGCAGACATCTTTGAAATTCCTGCAAAGCGTGATGGCCTGCTCAAGGCTTGGTCAGACTGGAAGGCAATCAACGAAGACTATCCATCTTTACCAGGTCCGGCGGGCGCCAACACTACAGCTGCTGGCGTACTTGGTTCTGGTCTTGGTAGCTCTCGTGTGTTGAAACTCAAAAGCTCAACTGCACAAAGTTCGCGATCCGGCGTTGCAAGACGGTACAATTCAGCTGCAGGCCCAAGCTCTGCGAACCAATTCCCATCGCTGCCTCCACGGAATGGTGGTCCGGCGCCCAAAGGTCCAGCACCAGTCGCGCCGACCCCAAGCTGGCTTGCAGCACGTCCATCTGCATCTACGTCTCTTTCCGTAACGCCTTCTGGATCTGCTCGAGCCTCACCGGCACCAAGCAGAGTGCAATCTACTGCCAATCTCAGCGGAGCGAGTGCTTTTCCAGCCTTGCCTGCAGCGAAGAAGCCTACCAGCACAGTCTTCAGTCCTGGCTACACTGGCAGAGGAGTTATTAGAGCTGACTCCAACTACACGGGTGCCAATGCCTGGACTCCTGGTGCCGCTGGAAGCGCAAGCAATCCGACGATTCCTCCTCCAGAAGATGAGAATGTCACACGAAAAGGCAAGAAGGGAAAGCAAATTGTCTTCAAGTGGGGCTGATCTAGTATGTTGAATGTATTGCGACATGGCGAATCACAAAGGCATCGGCTCACCCTCTAAGCGCTCCAAAAGACTCGAATGTGAGAATTGTAGCCTAAGAGCCTGTGGACGTCTGCGACGCCTGGCACAATGAACTGAAAGGTCAATGCCGGCAGGTCGCCATCTTTGGGGCACTCGCAAGATTGAAGTCCTTCACTTCAGTGAGACGACGATCGGTCGCCAGAGGTCGGGGTGATCAGAGTGCTTCTGATCTGAAACTCTTGATCGAACGTCTGCTAAACAGCAACTTTAGAATAATCAAATCACAGCGAAGGCACTGCAACAAGCTCAACTCCGGACCATCGTCTCTTCTCATTCGTTCTTGTCCCATCCCGAAGAATTCCTGTTGAAAAGCACATACAGGCCACGGTGTCGCCACACCTTTCTAGCAACAACAAAACAAGTAACAGCACAAGACCATCGCCACCATGGCCGATCAAGGCGCCTGGCTCGCTTCCCAGATGCCCAAAGAATGTCTCCACGACTTCGAACAGCGTCCCTGGATTCCAAAGATCTTAGCTGATCCCTTTCCATTCCGGAACAAAACTCGAAACTCGAGCATCCATTCCCTCTTCAACCGCACCCTCGCCACACTCGAAACTCTAGAGGACTATCAAGCTTTTGTGGATAAGGGAATGTAGAGAGGGCGAGGTTCCGGATTCTGAGGAGGGCAAGGGTGAGAAGGAATGTTTGGTTTTGGCTAGTATGGGGAGGGTTTTGGATGGACATCCTGGGATGGCGCACGGGGGAATAGCTACGCTTTTTGATGAGGGTCTCAGTCTTGGTGAGTCGTACTTGCAATGGTGAATGGAGGTATTCACTAAAGCGATGAATCAGTCGCTTTACAAGTTCTAGAGAGAGCTTTCGTTACTGGAAAAAGTACGATTAAGTATGAGGCTGCGGTATCCACTCCTGGAATTGTCTTGGTTCGGTGTTGGTGTGATCAGTTTTAAGGGGAGGAAGGCTTGGGTCAAGGAGAAAATGGAGGATGGAGAGGGAAAGGTTCATGCCGAGGCTGAGAGTTCTTTTGATTCTGGTCGAGGAGAAGTTGTGAGGCACTGAAAATGGAATTTATAGGATTAGCAGGTGAAGCCAAGGAAGACTTCACACAAAGCCTCACCACTACCGCTGTAGACGAACGACACGCAGAGGCACTCATTTCAAATGCGGAAATCCAGATTGACTTGAACAAGGCAGGAAAAGACATGTCAATTCACACCCAACTGCCCATTCAACTTGGTCTGTCCAATTTGTATAACGACCAACCAAATCGCAACACCAGCGAGAAACGCACTCATACAATCCTTCCCATTGCCGCCATAAGCCCTCACAATCAAGACTAACAACGAAGTACTAGCCAAAGTCCAGATAATCGCGATCCAGAAGAAATACTGCACGAAGATCGGACTAAACGTAGTCGTCGTCGCAATTATGCCAACACCGAGAAAACATATCAAAGCCGCGAATCCGAGGCCCAGCAGCGTGCCCCAGATCATCTTCTTTCTACGATCCGGCACCCAGATCTTATCACGTTCCACCACGGCACCATGCTGTCGCTCGAGAACAGTCTTTCGACGCTTGAATGCCACGATGGGTGGCATCATCCCGTCATTGAAGTTTTTGAGCCATTCCTTCTTGGCCAAAGTAAGTCTCGATGGATCTGATTCGATGATCGATCTCGAATCGGAGCCCCAATCACTTGAGAGGAGCATCCAGTTTCCTTTCTTATCGCCGGAGTCTAGCATGAAGTGGGTCAGCGAGAGGCCTCGATTGGCAGCGTACTCTGGGTCTTCGAGCTGATGCAGGTCTGTGATTGAATCGAATTGTCGATCGAGGTCGCGAAGAAGATCGGTTGCTTGGTCGATCAGGATGTCTCGTTCTTGAGAGCCTTGCCGACTGATCTCTATCTGCTCTTCGTAATATCGTAAGTGCTTGCAGGTACGTTTGATGCAAGTATCTCGAAGTGAGAAGAAACTCGGGACAAAGGTTGGGTGACCGTCTTGGAGGATCTGTTGACATTCTCTCAGCCGACATGTGTCCTCTGGCTCGGAAGATGTGTGGATCAGACGCCTCCGGCCATGGTCTGGAAGGCCTAGGAATTTGTTAGATCTCGCTGCGGAAAGGGACACTTGCTTGCCGTACGGCTGTCGATTGGGAGTAATTCAACGTCAGGCAGAGGTTTGCGATGAACGCTTGAGCTTTGACTGAACATGGCTCCGTGTATTCGTTGGCGGTCGGCTGTTTCGATGCTAACGACCTTGCCGTGGAGAGGTAGCTTACATGGAGTTCTTTGCACTCTGCGCGTTAGGTCTGAGTGAGAATCTGAACGACATTATAGGCATAGACGAGAACGTGGCAGCGGCTTCTGGGACGTCTACAAATTGGAGGGAGAGATACAAGATACATGATCGCAAGGCTCGCCGACCGAGCAGGGGGCGCTTTGTAGAAATAACTCCAGGTAGCGCCGCGCTGTACTTGTCCATGAAGAACTCCGATTGGCACACTATGGCTACAGCATGGTCTAGCATTGGACAGCCCTCGCATGCTTGATGGTGATGCACCTTTGCGGCCCAGATGTTGTAGTCTGTCACTGACCTAGAGCTGCCGATCGTTCCGGCGCTGATAAGGCTTGCATGCTCCCCAGTTCGTGCAGAAATCGTGCCACCAGTATGTCTAGAGCTGAGGCGTACGGTTTTCGAGAGAGTTGTCTTGTTAGAGGGTTGTGGAGACACCACTGCCTTCAAAGCAGGACTGACATCGCACTGAATCGTAGCGAGGGTCACTTCCTGGAGAGTTATAGGCAGTCCACTTGATTTTTCTGAAGCAAGAAGTCTTTGCAATGTTCACCAGCGCCAAAGCAGAAAGGCTATGCTCCTGAGTACCGTTTCGGGAAGACGTCTCAGGTGAGAGGACGGCTACGAGGGTGGGTGGACCAGGGAAAGCTGAGATTGGCCAGGCTTGCAGGCGGCTGCGTCTCAACTTGATGTAACTGGTGCATTCAAGAAGGACTATCTACGAGGAAGTCCGAATATAAGTAGTGCGGCAGTTACAGCCTCAGGCATTATGCACGTAATAGAGGCACATATACACACACTTCAAGTCACCCCCTTATCGCGTACATATAGCGGAACAAAGCAAACAAAGGGGAATAAATAGACTAGTAGTTAAACTAAACAATATATATCCTCTTTCTAACTAGACTAATACTTAGTAGTAGGCTAAGTAGCGTTTTGAATAGCGCTCTTATAGTCTATAAGATTTAACTATTTAATAAAGTAACTATACTTAAGCTTATTAAGTAGCTTAGTAAACCTATTAGTAATCTAATTATAAGTACTAATCTAGGTAATAATAACTATACTATTAGCAATCTTCTCTCGAATATAGTATATCCTAGTATCTATATACTATTAAGATATTAATTAAGAGGCTATCTAAATTAATAATAAGTTAAAGAAGGAAGAGAGACTCTCTCGTAGAAGTAACTATAGTCTACTTAACGGATACCTTAGGCATCGAGTTACGTAACATCGAGTTACGTGATTTGAGGTTACGTAATCTAAAGTTACGTAATCTCAAATTTTACATATAAGTCGCTAAGATCGTAATATATACTTAGTATAGCTATCTATTATAGACTTAGTAATAGTAATTACTAACTAATTATCCTTATATAAGGTAATAGGCTTAATAGTATCCTTATATCCTATTTCTTCTAATATATATATTAGGAGTATAGCTTCCTTAGTAGTAGTAGTAAGCTAAATATACTCTACCTCTATAGATAATAAAGTAACTAAGGTCTAGTAATCTAACTTACATAGAAGTAGTCTACTAGCTAGTATAAAATAGAAGCTACTAGTAGAGTAGTAGATAATTAGATTATTAGCCTATAAGGTATCGTAGTAGCTAGTAAGATTAAGCTTATTACTCTATATTCCCTAGAAGTATATACTATAGTTAAGAGTACTAATATGGTATTTAATTAACTATAGTAAGGTATAGTAGTACTCCTTAGTTAGATTAGTAACAAATCGAGATAATAAGCTAGTAGTATAGTAGGTATTAGGTCGAGTAATTATTGTAGGCTATAAGGCTTCGCTAATACCTTTTTAATACTTAGTCTTAAAGATAGTACTAGCTATATAGTTATTAGAGACTTACTAAATAGTAGTCTTAATATAGTATAGAGCTATTAGAGTTATAGATACTATATAGCCCTTTATTCTATACTTCTTAGTAAGTCGATTTAGGTAGGCATCTTGTACTATATAGATAGTATAGTCCTTGCGATTGCAAATAATATATATACCGAGATAATAGTAGAGGTTACTAAGCTCTCGTATATAGAAGCGATTCTTTAGTAGTTAGGCAACTACTTACAAAGTAGCTATAGAGTATATAATAATAACTATATTATCTATATAGATAATAATAATTAAGCTACTAACTATATACTTAAATACGTATACGTCGCTTATTATAGGGATAATATCTAGGCTCTTTAAGTATTTATAGAGCTCTTTATACTATAGTATTAATAACTACTTTAGTCTATATAGTACCTTTAGTAATAGGTAGACTATGCCCTTACTACTATAGTTCTTAAAGCTATATAGCTACTTAATATAGTAGTAAATTCTTGCATTGCTATACTATTCCAACTACTAGACAAGTAGCTATCCCTATCTATTGTCGAAGGTAAAAGCCCTTAGCCTATATCCTCCGGTACAAAACCCTTTATCTCCTTCCTTCTTTGTAGGATTCCATCCCTACCTTTAGTGTCTGTTTAGGCTATAGGATATAGAGAGGATCTCTATAGCTCCTTCCTCTTACTAGGCTCCTATTCCTACCTCCTACCATCCTTCTCCTCCTTTTCTAGCTCCTCTTTTGTAAGGGAGAACTATTCTAGGAGGCCCTCCTTGATTATCTACCTAATTACTTCGTTTAGGCCTCTCTTAGTCTACGTAAGCTCCTACTATAATAACCCTACCCTTTAGATGAGTTAGTTCCTTATCCTTTGTCTCTCTAGGTAGAATAGTATAACATGTTTAGGTGTCTAGGCCCTATATCTATATATGCACTCTAGTGTCTTGCCTAGGACCCTCCTCCTTATTAGGTATGCGTTTAGGCTAATGTATTTAGTCCTAAGTAGGGTTACTATTGTGCTTTACTTCCTTATCTATCTTTAGTATATTTCCTTGCCTTTTAGTCCTTCCTACTAAGCTATAGGGAGTTGTTAGCCCTATTAAGATGCCTGTCTCCTCCTAACTTAGCTTTCCTATTATGTGCTCTATTTCTAGTATACCTACTAATGCTTAGGCATTATTCCTCCCTATTAGGTGTATTTCCTAGTTTGCCTACTAACCTATTCTACTATCTATCTCTACCTTATCTTTATATCTTGTGCTTAGGCTATGCCCCTACTCCTCCTATACTCCCCCTAGACCCTTTTATACCTCTCTTAGATATACTTAGTAACTAGTTTATCCTCTATCTTAGCTAATTGTTGTCTCGCTATCTCTTGTATGTATAGAGAGATAGATAGGATTTGCGTTTCGCTTTAGAGGACCCCCTCTACTACGCTCTTGTATACTCCTACAATATATCTTAGCGCCTAGTTTTGGATCTTTTCTAGCCCTAGGGCAGCTCCTTTCCTATGTCCCGGTACTCCTTCTAGTATTATCTAGACTTTGGCTCCATATGTTATTACGGGCCTTACTACTACTATGTATAGGTGTCTCGCCTTCTAGAATAATGCTCCCTATATAGATTTACATAGCCTCTAGAGTAAGGATATCTATAACGTACCTTTCTCTACTACTTTCTTAATGTGTAGGCCCTACTAAAGTTTCGAGTCTACCTAGACTCCTAGTAGTCGGAGAGATGTAGTAGGTCTATCCTTAAACCCTGTTATGTTGACTATAGCTTGTAGGTTATATCTTGTCCTACTCCTAGTAAAGTGTATTAGTTAGTACTTCTATAGTACAAAGGTAGCCCCGTATTAAGCCGCCTATCGCATGTATTTGTTATATACTATCTCTAGCTTTCTATAGTTCCCTTCTATAGTCTTCCCGTATACGAGGATATTAGAGTTATCTACAAATCCTATCGCTATGGTTCCCTTGCCCTCTAGGTTAGGGAGGAGTGTAGATATAAAGAATAGGAATAGGATTAGTAAGAGGGTTAATCCTTATAGTATTCTAGTTGTTTAGGGCCTTGCCTAGTCCATGTATTCTCCTAGTCTAAGGCATGTTGTCCTATCCTAGAGGAAGGACTAGATAAATTGTACAATATATCGTAGGTATGCTTTTATCCTAATGTTGTGTATTAGCCTTTAGTGTAATACGTTGTCGAATACTCCTAATATGTCTAGGCATAACATTAACGCTACCATTATTAGATCCGTTTTCTAGACTGTCTAGACCTATTCTATTATTAGCTCTAGGGCTAAGATAGTAGACCTTCCCGGTCTAGCTCCTATCTAGGATTAGGGGAGGAGATCTCTAGCCTCTACTTCTTTGCTCATTCTCCCTATAACAATGGCCTCTAGGACTTTTGCTAGGGTGTTTAGTAGTGCTATAGGTCTGTATACTCCTAGTTTAGTGTAGTCTAGCTTTTGTGGTTTCTTTAGGATGACCGTTATGGAGTGTTTAAAGGGTTTAGGGTAATATCCTTAGTATAGGCATACTGTGAAGAATTTGTATAGTAGGGGTCCGAGTTCCTACCTACATTCCTTAAGTATTAGGTTAATGATTAGGTCGGGTCCTAGGGCTTTACCCTTAGGGAGCCTATTGAGTATCCTCTAGAGTTCTCCTATTCTAACCTCCTCCTCTACCTAGAATGGGCTTAGGTAGGATGCATCTTGTATGTCTTCTAGGTTAGCTACCCTCGGCTCTAGGAAGAAGTATTAGGCTAGTGCTTCTACTTTCCCTTAGTTTTCTATTTGCATTCTACTATCCTTATCCTTAATCTCTAGGAACTATAGAAGGGGGTGTCTTTGTCCTACCCCTTCCCTAGCCTACTTAGCTAGTTTCTAGATCTTGTTCGGGTCCTTAGTGATCTCTTCAACTATGTCTCTCTAGCCTAGATTCCTATCTTTCCTAATTTGCCTACCTTTAGCCTATAAGGCTATTAGGTATGCTACTAGGGCCCCTTCTATTCTTTCCTAGCTCTATTTCCTCTTTAGGCTTCTTGTCCTTTTTACCGCTTTGCTATACTCCTATAACTAGGTTATCGTAGTATATTTAGACGGTTTAGCCTTCGGGATGTCCTCTTGGATTATCTTAGTAAGCATCTCTTAGACCTCTTAGGCTATCGCATCGAGCTATTCCGGTATATCTATTGCTTTAGTAGAGATTCCTTGTATCTCCTTCTTTACCCTAGCCCTAATCTTGTCCTAGTCTACCTTTTTCCATTATAGTCTTTGTATCTAGGCTTTAGTGCTAGTCGGAGCCTATAAGATTGTAGTCTAGATTAGTATGTAGTCTAATCCTATTTCTAGGTCCATCCTTGTTCTACATTCTTGCATATTTTGTTAGATTCCTATAGTGCTAAATACTAGGTCTAGTATCTAATAGCTCCTAGGAGTTTCCTATATAATCGTGCCTAGCTCTAGTAGTAGGTCGAGGTAGGCCTTTTCCGTAATTGTAATAAGGTAATCTACTACCTAATGTTGGTTCTAGGCGTTGTTCCCTCCCTACCTAGGGTAGTGTAGGTTGAAATCCCCTAGTAGAATAATCTCCTCTCCCTCTTTTCCCCTAGTTGCTTCCTCTATTAGTAGGAGGGTGCCTAGTACGTAGTCTCTAGTAGGGCTAGATAGGTTGTAGCAGTTAAGGATGTTGACCTATCTTTCCCCTATACGAAGGCGAATTGCGATTATATCCCCTAAGTATTCTCTTGCATTCCATGTTTGTATGCTAATTTCCTTAGATACGTATATAGCAACCCTTGGGTATACTGCTCCTAGGAGTATAGTGTAGTATCCCGGGTATGCTACCGTGTTCCCGTTGTTAGGGCTAATGTTCCCGTTGTTAGGGCTAAAGCTACTTAATATAGATCTTGTACTTATTACTAATTATAGTATTTAGGAAGGTAGTTAGAATATTAAACTACTAAGCTTCTAAGTCGTAGTAAGTAATAAGTCCGAATAGGGCTCGAAGGGTTAATAGCTTAGTAATAGTAGTATAAGTCTTATTATAGTCTTAACCCTTAACCTAAGTAAATCCCTTAATAACCTAGCGTACCTTAAAGCGACTAACCTTACTATTAGTATTATACTTAATAGTAAAGACCTATCTGCTATAGATAACCTTATAGCCTTTAGGTACTTCTAGCTTTAGAATATAGATCTAGGTAGTATTGTCTATTAATAACTTGTATTTAGCTTTATAGGCTTCCTACTATTATAGCTAATATAGTAATTCCTTAGCTTCCTTATAGCTCTTTAGAATAGGAATAGGATCCTTGTTCTACTTAGTAATATAGTAGATAGCTATAAAGCTCTTTATATAGGTAGTAGGCATATTAGATAGGTTATAGATATACTAATTATCCTTAATGCGAGTGTCTACTAGGTATCTACGTAGTAAGTTACGAGTAGACTTCTTACTATAGATTAATCGAGTACTACGAGCGCTAATACTATTAGGTCGCTTAAACTCTAGTAACTAGCTAGGCTTACCTTTCTTAGTATTTAGATTAAAGATAGGAGCTAGCTCTTCTTTAGTAGATTAGAAGCTATCTTTATTACTTAATAGCTAGACTTCTAGTATATTATCTAGGATCCTTAATTAGTAGTAGATTAATAATATTATCTACTAGTAGTATTTCAAGCTCTTCTATAGGTCCCTCTTACTAGGGTTAGAGATATTAAACAATACTAGATATAGGTACTAGAGTATTGCCTATTGTCGTTTTAAATAGTATAGGTATTACTAATTTAATAGTTATAAACTTACTCTTAGAAAGATTGTTAGAATTAGTGTATAGCTATATTCCTTCTAGTAGTAGTAGCTTAGATTTTAACTTAGATTTTAAGTCCGATTTTGACTCTAATTTTAAGTCCGATTTTAATTCTAATTTTAACTTAGATCTTAACTTAGATTCTAACTTAATAAACTAGATATCCTTTAAAGTAATTACCTTATACTTATTAGATAGATAGATTATGTATTTGCTAGAGTCTATAGAGTCCTTAGTATATCTAATAAACTTACTAAGCTTACTATAGGCACGTAGGTACTATAAGCGAGGATACTTTCGAGACTAGTTAAGCTCCTTAGTAATAACTATATATAGACTATCTCTACTATTTACCTATATAGGCGTAATATTTAGGATGTATATAGCTACGCTAACTATATATAGCTATAGAGCCTTTAGAAGGTTTACCTATAGTATTATCTTTTAAGCTATTATATAGACGATGTAGTTACTAACCTTAGTAAGTCTATTTTGTATAGATAAATATAGAGTAGTAACTTATAGTATAATACTATTATTACGAGCCTACTCTAGTAGACTATTACCTCTATATTTACTTCCTCTATCTAGGCGGTATATAGGAATAGAGTAACTAGTTTAAGTATAGATATATATACAATAATACTTAATAGCTAGTATAGTACCTATTTTTAGGATACTAGGGTATTTATAGCGATAAGCTAACTTAGTATAGATAAAGAGTATAAAGTAGCGCTCTTAGAGTAGGCTAGGATTAGTAATATAGACTATATCTATACTAACAATATAATAGATTATAAAAGGTTATAGCTATAGTAGTCGATTGTATTCCTTATATACTATTAATAAACGATAGGTAATATAGTTATAGAAGATCTTCTTCTTATCTCTAAGGATTACGATATATCTATTAGCTTCTAGCTATAGTAACTTACTATAGTAAATATAACTATATCGTAGATACTAGTCGTCTATAGTACCTACTAGTACCCCCTTCTTTAATAGAAGTATAATAGCTACCTTACTATTAGGTCTAGATATAGGGATATATAGAAAGGGGAAACTATTCTTATAGTAGGTCTAAGTAACCGTTACTTTACTACTATCGCTACTATAAGTAAATAGGACTCGTCTATTATTGCGATAGAAGTAGCCCTTATCGGCTAACTTCTCGGTAGATATAAGGTTAGTAGCTAGACCTAGTATATATAGTATCTTAGTAAGCTATATTATACTAATTCCTCGATTATTAATTACCTTACTCTAGGTAGTACTAATAAGTATTACTTACTTAGTATTGCCTCTAAATCGTACTAGAATATTATAAACTTTATACTTAATAAGTAATACTAGATTATTAATTATATATATACTAGTACTAGAGTCTATAACCTAGTCTATTATATATATAGTAGCTAATAGTACTATATAGGCTCGATTACTAACCTTAACCTCGACTATAGTATTAAATAAGTAGTTACTAGGTAGTATAGAGTTAGGTCGTAGATTATTATAGAATAAGGATATACTAGTAGTAAATAGGCCCTACTATAGAGGTAGAGATTAAGATTACTACTACTACTATATAGTTAGACCTTACTATTACTATACTACTTTCTCCTTAGTCTTCTTATACTTATAGTAGAGTCGGTCTTCTTCCTTTAGATAAGGGTATTTAGTATAGTATCTATCTAATAGGTAGGTACTATTACAATATAAGTACTTCTCGCGATTCTAACTATTCTAGTTATTTCTACCGTAACTACGTCTACTATTAGCTCTATAGCTACTATAAGCGCTACTATAGGAGTCGGACGCCTAGTTATAGTTATTATTACTAGCTAGCGCTTACTACGATAGAGCTAGCTTTTATAGACTAAAGTATCTACTATACTAGGCCTAGTTAAGCTATATAACGTTCTTATTAAGTAACGTACTAATAATATTATCTAGTATATTACTATTAATCCTAAAATTAGTAGCTCGTATTTACTTATATCTTATCTATATAAAGGCCTTATAAAGGGGGCTAATTAGTATAATAAAGAAGTAGATAGCTTAGTAGTTACTAATAGCTAGCTTAGTATCCTTTAGTATACCTAGCTTCTTCTTATAGTTATTATAGAACTTCTTAATATCCTTACCCTTATACCGAAGAATAGAATACTCCTAGAATAATATAAATTTAGTAGACCTACTATTACTAGTATACTTGTTCTTAAGGAAGTTCTATACGTCTTAAGAGGTACCAAGTCTAAGTAGCGACTATTAAATATCGGCTATACAATTAGTAAAGATCTAGGTATACGCTATCTAGTCTTTAGTCTCCTATTTATCTTAGTAGTCTTTAAATTCTTCTATAGACTTACTCGAGTCTTTAACCTTTAGTTATAGATAGATACCTTATATATAGCGCTATACTAATATACCTTTAAGGATACCCTTAGTAGTATATAACTATAATAGGTAGTTCTCCTTATTCTTTAGCTTAGGGATATTACTTATATAAGCGCTAGCGATACTAGTTACTATTAGTACTATTATAGATAGCTTTAGCGATAGCGATAGTATTAAAGAGATAAGAGATAATATAATATAAACTTATATTAGCCTTATACCGAATATAGGTACGTATATATAGTAGATAGCTAATATAGTATTAATTAAATTTAGATAGACTCGAAGTACTAGTATCTACTAGAATACTTAAGTAGTAGTAGTAGTAATAACGAGGTATCGGTATATTACGCTAAGGTATTAATAATACTAGCTATATAGTAGTCGATAGAGATACCTAGATCTAGGTACGTTAGAAACGTAGAGGGCTTATAACTACTTAATATAAGTAGTATATTTAAGAAGGACTATCTACGAGGAAGTCCGAATATAAGTAGTATAGTAGTTATAGCCTTAGGCATTATATACGTAATAGAGGCACATATATACATACTTCAAGTTCTTAGAGCTCGCTTTGGTACTTTGACGTGGTCTTGATGCTCGATTCCTTCTTCATAAGGCTTCTAGCGCTTGGAGTCGTCTTTAATAGTTAGATAGAGAGTGAATAGTAGACGAAACTCACCCAACAGTCTCGGCCTCGGGCAAACCTTGCTCCGCTTTCCTAAGACAAAAGCCACGACAGCACTCTTACTGTATTCTCGTTCTTGTGCTAAGCGTATAACGTGTCGGCCAAAAGACATGTACCCCTGCTTGCTCTAGAATGCTATGCAGTGGCCGAGTGGGGAGAAGAATGTACATAGGCTTGCGCCAAGGGCGCCAAGTGACATTTGGCGGCTGCAGAGCATCCCGGACTGCATGATCATCCTCCAAGACAGCCTCTATGACCTGACCTCGTGCGATAGCTGAAGCTCTCTGGCATCTGCCTCTTCTACAGAGCTTCACTTGTACCACGTGACACAGCATGCTGACTCCGCTCTTGATCGGGCTCGTCGCTCTATATGCGGGAAGCTGGGTATACCGTGCCGCACGAGCGAGGCAGGTGAGCATTACGCGGCGTAGATGAAATAATGTCTATTTCTATCACTCCTGACTAGCCATAGGTCGATGCTGCGTTCGCCGTGCAGAGATGCTGTCAGCATGCACCGACATTGGACACCGGCCGATGGCCTTTTGGGCTTGAGCTGATCACCAAAGCCTTCCGTGCCGCCAGTGAACAGCGTCTGCTCCGCCTGATGCTTGACATTGTCGAACGTACAGGGCCCACTTTCGAGCAGAAGCTGCTGGGATCCCGTGGCATCGATACCGTCGATCCTGTCAATATCGAGGCGCTTCTCAGCAAGCAGTTCACCGGTCAGTCCCATCTTTGATACCTTGGCTGGATGCCAGCCTAAACTGCATGCAGACTTCGGTCTCGGCGAACGTCGACTCGTTTTTTGGCCGCTCCTCGGAGATGGAATCTTTACTCAGGATGGCAAGTTCTGGGAAAAGTCGCGAGGTCTTCTGCGACCCGCGTTCCAGAATCGGGACCAGTCAATGGTCCAGATCAGAGAGGCTGCCGATAATGTTGTCAACGCCATCACGAGCGGCGGTACGATAGACTTGCAACCCCTGTTCTTCCGCTTCACCTTGGAGACTACGTCGTATCTCTTGTTTGGCCAGCGAATCGAAGCAGCCAATGCAGAGGAGGCTGGAGATGTAGATTCTTTCGCTGCTGCTTTTGATTCAGGACAGGACTACCTTGCAAAGCGTGGTAGACTAGGCGGACTCTACTGGTTGATCGATGGTTTCGACTTTCGACGACAATGCAAGATCGTGCACGACCATTTGGACAAGGCTATTGCGAAAGCTTTGCACGACCAACCCTCCGTGGATCATAATTCGAGTTACTCTATCCTTCAAGCGCTTGTCCAGCAGACTAGAGATCCGAAAGTCCTTCGTGAGCAATGCTTAAATGTCTTGCTTGCGGGGAGAGACACCACGGCATGCCTACTGAGTTGGACGTTGTGAGCTTTACTTAACTCGTCGTATGCCAATTCCGTCTGCTAACTGAGGCGGCAGTCGACTTCTAGCGAGACACCCTCTCGTATTTGAACGCTGCAGAATCGAAGTAGGTGATGTAGGAGCTTCCGTCTCCGAGATCACTCGTGCCGAACTCAGACGAATGAAATATCTTGACGCTGTGCTGAAAGAAGGCATGACCAAAAACGCACTCTTTGAGAATCGTCCGCATGGCTGATCTGGTTCATGCAGTGCTTCGCCTTTACCCTTCCGTGCCAATCAATTCTCGAATGGCGGTGCGCACCACAACACTACCCACTGGCGGAGGAATTGATGGCAAATCACCAGTCCTAGTTCGAGAAGGCGAAGCCGTTGGCTATTGTCCTTATGCAATGCATCGACGCAAAGACATCTATGGGCCTGATGCCATGGACTTTCGCCCAGAGCGCTGGCTCGAGCATAATGCCGAACTGATGTCAACGGTAGGATACGGATATCTTCCATTCAATGCCGGTCCAAGGATCTGCTTAGGACGTGAGTCTGTCCCTTCTTCGTGGGAAGCAGCTGTTGGCTTCACGAACTCCACTAACTGTCAGCCCTAGAGGACTTTGCCCTGGTCGAGGCAAGCTGTCTAATTGTGCGCATTCTACAACGGTTTACAACATTGAAATTGGCAGCCGATGATCCGTTGGAAGCCATAGGTGATGAGAAGCAGAAGTTAACGTTGGTACTCTGCAGCGCCGATGGTTGCACAGTGGTATTGTCGTAGCTATTGCATGCGAAGACTCCCCTTTTTATCCACGAAGTACGTACGAAACCGTAATGTAAGGATGTGCCAGAATTGATGTGCTCACGGCTGTATTAGGGTAGTAGTAGCATTGAACATACGGGCTGCTCGGCGTCGATAGTCTTCTACTTGCACTTCCTCATCATCCTCTCGTTCACAGGAACACCTCGGCGATCCTCTCCGAACACCCGCGCTCCGATCTCCCATAATGCGTCGGCTCTCTCGTCATCGTCCAAGCAGTTCAGGGCAAGTCTCTCCGGACGATGTTAACATTCGCCCAGATGAAGAAATGCTGCCGGCAGAGGGAGAAGTGAGTGAGGAGATCGCAGATAGAAAAGACTGGGTGAGCTCTTCTCCATGCTGAACAACTCGCTCCTCCAATTGGCTAGGGACCACTTCAGACAATGTCAGGTATAATGGGCACTGCTCGGAATACACAAGGATAAAGAATATGTGTGCTTGATCTGCCAGTCTTGCTCTTCGGTTCGGTGAGCTTCCCACCCGTCTCGAAGAACAGAAGTCTCATACCGAAGCAAAATCCTGTTTCAGCTTCTCGGCCTTCTTTCTGTTGGCATCCACAGAAGTTAGAGCAGGCTCCGTGTTCAGAAGGCTTCGGCTCTCTCCAGCTCGTTCATCTGCAGCTGCTATTGCAAAATTCTGATGCGCACATCGGCAATTCGCTCAAGGCGCTGCTTTACAGGCGAGAAAGAAGGTTATTCATTTCGACCTCCAGCTTCACCGTAATGAAAGCTTACATTCCCGCCAAAGACATCACCTGCGAGCCACTGCAGAAGTAGAGGAACTATTCTGTTTACACTCAAAATGCGCAAGTTTTGTTGATAGAGTGGGCGGCGAGCTGGTAATTGAGACAATGCTCTGCAGTAATGCCGAGATATTACTGCAGAAGTAGAGGAACTATTCTGTTTACACTCAAAATGCGCAAGTTTTGTTGATATAGTGGGCGGCGAGCTGGTAATTGAGACAATGCTCTGCAGTAATGCCGAGATATTGAAGTGTTTCCAGGATATCTTATGGGATGTTTGCAGCAGCAGGGGAAGCTCATGAATTCGTCGCGAAAGTGATGAGGTTCAATCGCCCATCTCTCTATCAAAGTGAGTCAGTATAGTATCGAAGCCTTGATTCCCAGGACTGAGCTTCTCCGAACCCATCGTGACCAGGAGATCCGCACTCACATTGTCCTGGATGACAATGGCTGCAGCCCGGGCGACGACGAGTCTTGGCCCGGGAGACATCCTTCCAGGCTTGACGGTCTGTCAATGGGATTTCTGTGGCTTGGACTGGTGACCCAACCCTTGCGACGACCTTGGCTTCGCCAGTAAGACTCGGAAGGTTGTCAGGCGGGTGATGGTGCAGGATGTGTATTCGGGGCCTTGGTGTGGCTGTATACAACAGCGGCGCCGAGAGCTGCGCCAGCGATACAGGAGAAGAGGTGACTGTAGATCATAGGCATGCTGGGTATACTCAAGTGGTAGCAGTGGAGGTATGTATGGTGTAGTCGAGAGTCGTACCTGGGTGTGACTTGGCTCGTCAGGTGTGTATGAGAGGATTGACCTTGTGCTCGCTTTACTTGTGGCGTGAAGAAGGCTTTGGTGGACATTGATGAGGCTTTCGAACTTCTTTGTGTGTTTGCCACGTCGCGAGAAGCACTTGAGTGGGTCCAGGTTGACACTAGCTTGTTTCAGAATTGAGTCGAGCTGCCGAGATGCTCAGCCATCGTACTCGGGCAGATATTCTGTGTAAGTACGTAAGTGAAGTAGTAAGTGGTCTCGTCCATCCCATATTCTGAGAATGTTGCAATCAAATCGCATCCTGCTGACGCCCGTGTACAAATACACCCGTTAGAAATCGCTCCGTATCCATATCAAAAAGATCGAAATCACGCCGCTTCCTCACTCAGTCCCACCGTTTTCCAGCCCGCTTTCCTGAATCCACTTCAATTCTTGACCTCTCGGATTCCTGCTGGGCGCGATAGCGTCGTACACCACAGCGCCGATGTCCTCTCGCAGTCTACGATGCTGCCGAAGACGATGATCAAGTGTCTGAGCATTACCTTGAGCAAGAGCGGCCATTCGGGACCATTCATCGCGGGCAGTGAGAAGCTGGAGTTCAGTCTGATGGAAGGTGGAAGCTTGCATGCCATGGGGAGTCAAGGTGCCCCAAGACTGTTCGCTCCGAAAGTTGGGAACAGCAGTGAGGGTCTGACTGTGACTGTCATAGCGCGGTGCCGGGAGCGGAGTGGACTCATCGGCCGCTCCGAGCTTCACAGTTCCTCCACGCTTGAGTTGCTGCTGGAATTCATGAGACTCAGTCGGACTGCCTGTGCGCTCGATCTTCTGCTGATGAGGGACATCTTCGGCACGATCCGGAAACATAGTGCTCATGGTCTTGTTGCTCAACTTCAGCTTCTTCGCAGCCTCGATATCGCCCTGACTTGCTCTCGCCTTGAGCTTGTGTGCACGTCGCTTGGAAGCTTCTCGACCATTCTCCTTGCGCTGTTCGATTCGAGCCAGCAGATTCTCATCATCGATAGGCGTGTCTTTGGTCGTAGGAATACCGCGCCGGATCTTGTCCTGATTGAAGAGTACCGTCATCCGCTCGACGCTCCAGCCAAGCTTGAGAGCTGCTTCGATGCTGCCACCTTCGGCTTTAGCACGCAGCTCGCGGATATGCTTTGTGCTATGCTCGCCCAGGGAGCGACCTTTGCGACTTCTTGGTAGCGCGTGGGGCACTGGACTCCGAGACTCGCGATTGTCGTCGATATCGATTGGATCTTCCTTCGATCCTACGTTGATGGAAGGGGTATTGCTTGGAAGTCTCTCTTCACGAAGAGAATGCTGTGCTGTAGGAGGCGAGGAGCGTGGCGACTGCTTGATAAACAGCGTTGACGATCCTGATCCATGACTTTCTGGATCTGGCGTGAGTGATGGTGTGTTCTGCGTTGGTGTAGTCGGGTTGCTGAACTGCTCGACCTTGTATGGAGGCGCAATGCTACCGCGCGCCATGGCAGCAAGATCGGCGGCCACTTGAGTTGGCCTGGCTCCGCGACAAGGCATGTCTGTGCTATCGGCATACACTGGAGGTGTGTAGTAGCTCTGCTGGTATGTGGTCGCATAGACGTCGTGTCCATTGATGGCTTCCTGGAAGGCCTCCATCTTGACGGCAGATACGGTTGAGCGGCGTATTGGTGTTGTGACTATGTGGTCATGCAGTATGGTGGTGTGTGATCGCGATGGTGGACGAGTAATGGCAAACAAGAGACAGCGTGGCCTGAAGTAGGTATGGCCGCATGTGATGCATGTGCCACCGAAGTGATGAGGAAGTGTCGCCCTCACTTGATGCGGAAAGTGGACACCGCCACCATTGATTGAGTAGGCAGGCTGCGAAGGTGTGCAGGAGCTATTGTTCAGTTGCTGACCGGTGACTGCTTCATAATTGTGTCAAGTGACAATAGCGGAGAGCGCCAATGGATGGCGGATAAGATGGCAAACATCTGTACATGTTGAATAGGTCATGTCTCATCTATTATTGAATCATGTTCGCTATGCCAAAAGGATCGCAATCGGGGTATCGCGCAGGTAATAATATCAATCTCGTCCCATGGCCCTTCTTACACATTCTGTTCGCCTTCCTCATCAGTGTCAATCAATCGGCCAGTTGCATTGCCAGAGCCGACTGCGCTTTGACCTGGCTTCAGTCCAGCTATCCAAACGCCGTCTAATGGCGCTACCAGACTGGGGTTGATGAATGGTAGATTTCTCTCCCTCGCTGTGCCCTGTTCGTTGTGTCTGCTCGTGGCTCTCGCGAGCTCGTCTCCTATCAAGCCATCCGCGGTAACACCTGCTCGCGTTCCTGCCCAGATACTTGTCTCGGGTGCCAGATTTGTGCTGTTGAGGCTTTGGACGTCCCAAGGCGTTTCATGGTCTTGATATGTCTCGCCGCGCTTGACAGCAGAAAGTGCGATGAACTTCATCAGCGGCTTGTAGGTCTTGCCATAGACAATCATTATCCAAATTGTGGCAACTGTAAGTGGAACCATCATGACTGATCGAGCAAAGGCTTGCTTGAGGATGAGCTGGCCGGCAGTCGTGATCTGGAAGAAGATCATGCCGATGAAAATGCGATCGCAGATCATGACCCAGCTTCTGCCAGAGGTCTGCTGACGGTGGTCCATTGCGTAGAGTAGCTGGTACTTGTAGCAGAAATGCCCAAGGCTGAAGTAAAGAAAGCCTGCGAGCAGAACCTGCCAGCTGTTGCGGAGAACGGAGTAGACCAGGCAAATGATGAAAATGAGCAAAGCATTCGGAAGATAGAAGCCGTATGAGAACACAGGAGGTTGAACCAGCTCGGCATAATCGCGAGGAGTTTTGGCGCCAATCAGCATGATCGGGTATAGTGAGACCGAGCCAACTTCAAGGAGGCGGAATGGAAACAAGCCGACTCCTTGAAGGATGATGAAGTTGACGTAGAATCCGAGAAATTTGCTGAGAGATAACGCCAGAGTCCAAGCCACTTTCTGAATGTCGCGAATGGCATCGCCAAATTTGGTGAAGATGGCGTAAAACTTAGATGCAGTTCCGAGGATCGTAAGTACAATGAAGAAGTTGAAGAATGTGAAGAAGAAGTTCTTCGAGATTGCCGACAGCTCGATATCGCCGCGCGAGATCTGGCCTTGGTACCAGGAAAGCCAGTAGTATAGGTATGGCACGAGGACGATCAGCAAAGAAGAAAGCAGTGTCGGCAACTGTGTGCTGATCAAGGAGCGGATATTCTTATGATCCTCCAGCACATCTGCAAGACCAGGGAAGACCTTGCCAATCGTCTCCACGTTCAGTACTGCGGCAACCGGGACCAGTATCGCAGACCAGAACACCGTGAGAAACACAATGATCGTGGTGATCGTCCAGTTGCGAATCACGCGACTTCTCCTCGACAGGTAAGTATTCTCCCATATCACATCTGCAGGTTCTGGGCTCTGATTGGCGATCAGCTGCAGGGGTGATGGATCAAGCACTGCCTGGATTGCCATTTGACATGCTGCAACAGAGTCCATAGTAACGAAGGCCAGTGGCGTCGGCTGGAAATCTTTCGTACGCAGCTCTCGTATTTGCTCATTTGCTTGTCGTAGCTGCTCCTCGTAGTAATCGATCGCATCGACTCGCTTACTCTTCAGCTTCAACCATCCATATCTGATCGTAGCCATGGGTCTTGCCTTGGCATATGGACGAATGAGATCGCCATCACCTCCAATTAAGTTGTCAGCCTGAGATGGCTCTTCACTGTCTGCGATTCCATTCGGCTCCGGCGGCGAAGGCTGAGCAATTGGCAGAGTCTCTCTATTCCTCTCAATCCGCCGATGTCCCAAATGGATGGTGTACGCCTCTTCCAGCCTCCGCAAAATGTCCATTCTGCGTGTTGTCGCCTTGTCTAGCTCTTTCCAGTTCCGGCATAGAACCACTCTCTCGACTTTGCCGATATCGAGACTCTCGATGAACTCCTTGATCCTGTCCTCATCCTGCAGCTCTTTCGGAATTCCAGAGAGGCGTATCGTTCGATCGGTGACCGTGGTCTGTGTGCCCAGGAACTCCTGCCGTACCTCGATGATTCGCCTTGTCTCGGAAATCATAAGGTAGATCAGGATAGCCGAGAACAAGTACGCGAACACAACATACATCCACAGATAATCCGTCTCCAGGTTCTCGGGCAAGAATGGCACGTATGGTCTTGTGCCGTTGCCTTCTATCCAACCCGTCTGCACCAGCTTCACCGACCTCTTCAGACCGATGCGAACAATCGTCCCTGCCAGATCTGGATCTGTTCCATTCTTCTTGTGATGTTTATGGTCGTCGTCGTCATCATCATCATCGTCGTCCGGGTAGGCGTCGTGAACAGGCTTGATGACGACGAGCGAGAACAGCAGTGTGGTGAAGAGGAATTTCATTGCCATCTTGAAGAATGCCAGGAAGACGTAAGCATCTAAGCCCGCACTGGCGAGGACCTGCTGGTCTGTGATCTTCCACAGTGGGACGATCCATCCGAATAATGAGCTCGGTAGCTCGGGAAGTGTTGTCGCTTCGCCCCTTTGCCTTTTTCTCGCAGCGTACAATCCAGGCCATCTCGGTCGCAGTACGCAAAAGGCTAGAAATGCAGTGACTCCCAGCGTTATCGATATAGCGATCTGGATAGTCGTGTCGCGCGGATCGGAGGAGCCCACGAGGTCCCCATAATTTGGCTGCCCATCATCGTCGTCGTCCTTTCCAAACGTCACGAAGTCGTCCATCGTGAATGCATATGGGATGATATTGGTATGACTCGATGCGCGTGGTGTGAGTGGGAAGACGCGATGTTTGCGACACCGCCGGACGATCTCAATCCTGGGTTGCAGAAGCGATGCAGGCCTGACACCTGCGTGATGATGTCGCCAGCGGCCAGAGTAGGTAGTTTGACAGTTTTGATGGTTATGGTTCGCCGTAGTCTTCCATGACCAGCAGAGCGCCACCACCGCCGGCCACTCCTTTCTTTTACAATGTGGGTCTCTACTATGTCCGAGACCACTGCACGGCTCGACTCGCGGGCGGATATTGGTCGATTGGTAGGAGAATGAACAGGCTAGGCAGCACAGTGCTGCAGCTCCCTCTTTTCTCCTTTGTTGTCGTCAAAACGCCCGCTCGCCAAGAACAATGCTCGCTGGCAGTAGTCGCAAGACTGTTTGCCTCGTCATCGTAGTACTGAGTCTAGCAGGCTGGTACAGTTTGCAGACACCCACGAAGCGCCTCGTAGACCAGTGGTCGAGCGTCGCGACTAGTTATATCAAAGGATCTTCCAGCCATGCCCTTGACATGGCAGCTGATCCGCCTCCTGAAGAAGCACCATATGGAGCTGTGGTAGCGGCGGGAAGTTCAGGCATTGATGTATCATGGATGAGGCAGACACAATTCCAGACAGCGTGAGGCTGAAGGTGATGGATTCTTGATGTAATGCTGATATGGCGCAGCTGGACTACATATGCCTATGATGTGGACACGCCAAATCATGCCGACGAAAGGCTGCGCATACCTGTGAACAAGGGCCATGAAGCCATGCCTTACCTGTCTTGGCTAATCGACAATTATGATGATCTTCCATGGATGGTGGTCTTCGTCCACGGCCACTTCATCTCCTGGCATCAATCTGACAGCATTACCAACCTGATCAGAACTCTCAATCGGACCTCGTTAGCACAAGTCGGCTACATTCCTCTCCGATGTGACTGGTATCCGTCTTGTAGTAGAGAGATACGCCCACAGCATCATGACGCTGTCTACTGGGGTCCTGGGGTAAAGCGGAAGGAGACCGAATTTGCGATCGCGGGAAACTGGAAGCAGCTGTTTCCTGGTGAGGAACTGCCAGAGACCATTAGCAGCGTATGCTGCGCACAATTTGCCGTGACGCGAGCAGCCATTCGGCGGAGACGTAAGGGTGACTACATTCGGGTGCGGGAATGGCTAGTGAACACGCTCCTGGTAGACGAAGTGAGCGGGAGAGTGTTGGAGAAGCTCTGGGCATACATGTTTACTGGTGAAGCAGTGCACTGCCCTGCACCACAGCAATGTGCATGCCAATATTTTGGCAGATGCGAGAAGCACGAGTGGACACAGCCACCAGAGCAGAGTGAGATGAGGATACCAGAGTGGCCATGAGGTGTGTGGAGTGCTTGCGAGCTTGTGAATGCGGCAGCAAAAGCAGCATGGATGGTGGATGATAAAATCATGCGCTGACGGAGTATTGCAAGAATTGGTGGAGAGCGGGCAAGAAGGACGGGAGATTGGGAAGGCACAAGGCGTGCGTGGCAGACTTCACGGCTATGTACCTAAGACACACCAAGCAGCAGCAACGCCCACAATGGCGCGTCCCATGATGCTCACCCCTACACTGCATGTCGAAGTCTTGCTCAATTGCAGAGTCTCCGCGACCGTGACTCTCCTTCAGAGGCAAATCTGTGATGAGGTTGCCGAAAGTTTTCGAGACAACTATGTTTCGGTGCAAGTCGGCACTCGCATCAAACACTATGGTCATATCAAGACGGCCAAATACATCGAGGCCGTGGACGTGGTTGACTACACCGGTCCGATCGTTGAAGTCGGCTTTTACAGGCTCGAAAGTGTTGAGCTCGATGTAAGTGCATGCATGCTACTACTGGAACCGACCTTCTCTCGGCGGTATGCTGTATGCGAGTGGCTAATACCTAGCTTCAAGGTCGTGGCGTACGCTCTCAAGAGTGACGAAGAAGCTCGGCCACGTAGACGATGTATAAGCCAGAACGGAGACACGCATGATCTTGTTCCACAGGCTCGTGTGCTTCCACTCCCGAACGTCGCGCTGAAGAATGACTGGGACTCGCTAATCTACGATGATGCACTGCCATCTCGGTTGCTGAGATATCTCACGCGAATGCTGGGCGTGATGAAGCAGCCCGGCCTAAACGTCAGCACGTTCAACTGGAATCGCCTGTGCCTCCTCCACGGCCCACCCGGCAGCGGTAAGAGCACGCTCTGCCGTGCACTGGCGCAAAAGCTCAGCATTCGTCTCTCGCAGTCATTCCCACACGCTGTGCTCGTCGACGTCAATGCCAACGCCATGCTCAGCAAGTATTTCGGGGAAAGCGGCAAGCTCATTGGCTCCATGTTTGAGAAGATCCATTCCATGGCGCAGTCACCCACCACTCTGGTCTGCGTGGTCATGGACGAAGTCGAAACCATAGCTTCGTCTCGAGAAAAGGCTTCTATGGCAGGCGAGTGCGGCGATGGCGTTCGCGCCACCAATCAGCTGCTGACAGCACTTGACCGACTTCGAGTTCTGCCGAACATCATCGTACTGTGCACCAGCAACCTCCTTGCTGCCATCGATCCTGCCTTCCTTGATCGAGTCGATATCAAGCAGCTTATTCCATCTCCTTCGCCGGCAGCCATGTACAACATCTTCCGCTCATGTCTCAACGAGCTCATCCGCGCCAGTCTTGTCGATGCCGCTGCGGCAGAAGTCTCGAGCAAATCGTCTCCGGCCCAGTCTGCGATTGAAGACACGGGAGATGGTTCAGAGGTCGAAGAGCCTGATGCGTTAGCCAGGGTATGTATGTTCATACGGCCTACTGCATGTTTCGGCTGACTCGCCACATTCCCCATTGTTTCATTTCGAAGCCATTCATGGACACTGATGTTTTTTTCTAGTTCACGTTGATTGTCCCGCCTGAAATCCCGACTCTTGCAGCGATGCACATTTACCACTACACCGATACCACCTCTCCTGCTCGTCGTGTTTGGGATCTTGCTCAGAAGTGTGAGGGCTTGAGCGGTCGGACTCTTCGTCGACTTCCGATTCTCGGCTTGGCGATGTATACGTGGGGCGGGAGTTGTTCGATCGATGAAGCTGTGAGCGCTCTAGAGGCCAGTGTCGAGCAAGAATTGCTTGTGAAGGAGAAATAGCGCTCTTTGCCCAGTTTCCCAGCGCGGAATTACCTGTCGCTCGTTGGGCAAAGCTGCTGCTGCTGCTGTTCAAATCAGCGGCATCATTTCAGGCACCTTCGCTGAGAGCGACCAGATGTCAACCTTCTAGCTTCTTTCATTCCGACCCCTTTTATTTTGGTATCCTTTTTACATGCCTCATGAGTAATGATCCCAAACATCCTCAGCTCATCCTTTGCACCTCACATATTTTTTTCGCCTGGCTACCCTCCACCAAAACCCCCCCTACTACTCCACAAATTTCCCCTCCATCCAACCTTTCCTCTTCACTCCCAGCTCAACCGCCGCCGCACCCCAATCCTCCCCATGATTGTGTCCCTTACCCGCCGCATCAATCCCCGCTCGTTCAAGTCCTTGCTCTTCAGTCAACAACGTCAACAATCCAAACACCACCGGCGCTCCCGTGTCAAGCTGCACCCGCATCAACCCATGACTAACCGCATCGGAGATGTACTCAAAATGCATCGTCGACCCTTTAATCAACGCGCCAATCGCAATGATGGCATCAAACGGCTGATTCGAAGCAGAACTGCTGCTACTCCTAGTCTTCGGAAGCGACGTCATTAAATCGATGGCGGAACTGGATGATGACAATAAATCCGAAGCAGACGATTGGGATTGCGACGCCGTGTACCTGGGTTGGTTGGTTGGTCAGTCTGTGGTATGGGGGTGAGGTCAGGTGAGACTCAATCAACATCCTCTGAACAGCATAAGGCAACTCATAACTCCCCGGAACACTCTGCACCACGATATTTTCTTCCTTGACACCGCTGGATTTCAAAGTCTTGAGCGTTCCGGAGAGTAAGGCGTCGATGAGTTTGGGGTTCCAGCGGGCGTGGATGATTCCTATGCGGAGGGATGAGCCGTCGTAGGATTTGGCTTGGCCGGGGCCTTTGAGCGTTGTCATGATTTGAGGGGGAGAGGAATTGATGGGACCCGGGGGGTTTAGATGGGGTGCGTTTGCTATAAACAACTGTTTAAAAAAAAGCTGTTTGTGGTGTTTTGGTAGAGGTGTTGTTATTTTAAAGGTGAGCTGTCGGTCAGGCAGTCACGCTTCTGCTTGTCGATGGGAACGGAGAGGGGCAATGACGAGAGTAAAAGCTTGGCGAAAGTCAAAATAAACTTAGCATGTGAAACTGGGATTTTGTGTTGTGCGCGGACCGAGTTTCGATATCTCTTCAGTATACAGTATGACGATGTATGCTATGTTATGCTACAATTTTCTCAAGACTGCCCGTGGAATGCGATGACAGCATGAACAACAGGATAGACGCTATTCGCTGTCATCTTCAGATTCTTCGCTTCCATCAATTCCAGCGCCAGCCATGTCATCTGTCGCCTCCTCAATGGCAGACGGCTGACCATCAAGCAAGAAGGCACCCACACATGTTATACGACTTCCCGCTTCCTTGGTCGCGATCAGCTGTCCGACCTGCGCCGTCTCCGTACGGTGGTTTCCTTCCTTTTTGATGTCGCGCTTCCATCCAAAGGGTAGGCTCCACAATCGCACGGCACCATCGCTGCTTGCCGCGACGAACAGCCAGGCGCCACTGCCATTTACGACTTTTGCACTTTCATCAAGGAATACGATGTCGAAATCCTTGACTCGGCCAGTGACTCCGGCCGCTCGGCCCCCAATTTCTGCTTTGGGCTGTACTTGTGGTAGCTTACTGGCATCAGACGCTTCGTCAATTTGGGACAAGTCGTAAAGAACGATGCGACCGTCCTCTGTTGAAATTGCCAAAGTGCTTTCTTCGTCGTCTTCGGGTGGCGGTGACATAAACCTCATTTGGTGGATCTTCGTCGCGGGTCGAATTACTGCTTTCGGCTTGCAGTCGATGCCGAAGACAGCAGCACCTCTCTCAAAGCCAACAACGTAATTCTCTCCAGCCCGATCCCAGACGACACGCCGTCCTTCGCCACTGCTGCATTTGCTCTCACCCACTTGCAGCAGCAGGTCACGCTCAAAGTTTAGTGCTTGCGCTCTCTTCCCCGTCATCAGGTTCCACAGTCGTATACATTTCTCGCCACGACCAACGGTGAGCATCAGCTTCTGTGAAGGGTGGATGGCAAAATCATTGACGCCAGCTGGTATCTCGCCGGGACCGGCGGTATCTCCTGACGGCCGGCCTTGCGGCTTCGGTATGGGTGCTTTGAGAGATGTCAGTACGGTCCAGTCGCGAGTCCTTGATATGCAGATAGTGGCATCCTCTGCCGCGCTGAAGAGTCGATTCTTGTGCAAGAACTGAAGCCTGGTGATGGCACGGTCATGATGAGTCAAGCTTCCGAGAGACTTGTTCCGAGGATTTTCAGCAATGGCCGCAGCAGATAGCGAAGGTAAGATCGGCTTGGAAGTGGTTTTCGGTGGTGGTGGTGGTGCTGTGGACAAGCTGTAGACATTGATGCGCTCGTCGGAAGATCCAGTGGCCAAGAATCGCGTGTCTGCGTCGTTGGCGGCAGGCGAGATGGCCAGACAGCGGATTGCCGAAGCATGTGCGGCGAACAGGAATGTGTGGTGAAAGTGGACATTCTCGTGACTAGCATGGCGAAAGACTGAGTGCGGGATTGTTGCTGAGATGCCGTGCAGTGTCCTCTCATAGCTGCCTGTGACGATCTGAATGTGGATGGGAGAAGAAGAGATGGAGGTTTTGGCGTCGACTGCGTGTTTTTTGACGGGGTGGGCGGCGCTGGTGGTGACTCCTGCGCGTTTTCTCTTGAGCCCGTTCGCAGGTGTCATATTGCTCGACAGGTCTGGCAGTCGCAAAATAGTTCTATTGCGGATCAAAATTTGATGTTGCTTGCAGCTTTGGAGCGGAAAGTTGCGGCTTGCGGGTTGCGGGTTGCGGGTTGCGGGCGGCAGCGAGCTTTCAGCGGGCAGGAAAGGTCGCGCTGCTGAATATAGCAAAGGCGACTTTGGGCTACACAACACCCAGAACCAACGCTCAGAATCAGAATCCGACATCCGCACACACACGTGCCGCGCGCCGCCGTCGTCTGTTGTTCTTGACTGAATAGCAGATGCGGCGCCCTTCTCCGCCGCCGCGACAAGTTCATGTCCCTTCTCGACACCCGCCGCTTGCGCTTGATCGAGACGGAGAAAAGGCGACGTGAGTTGGTGAGTGGCCCTTTGCTGCAACGAATCCATCCCGCCGAACGAATGCGGCCATGCTTGCTCTTCACCTGCATCCACGTCGACGGCCACTGATCTCGCGCGAAATCACCGTGTTCTGATGCGTCGTCGAACAGGCCACGCTCGCAGACGCACACCGTCGCAATCTGCGCGCCCTCTACCACGTCAC
Organism: Pseudocercospora musae; assembly: GCA_001578225.1. NCBI lineage: Eukaryota > Fungi > Ascomycota > Dothideomycetes > Mycosphaerellales > Mycosphaerellaceae > Pseudocercospora > Pseudocercospora musae. The sequence continues at coordinate 26,841 of LFZO01000177.1, read as the reverse complement.
CGCCCTCGTCAACAACAACACCTCCCTCGACGCCCTTCTCCCGCCCATCACACACTGGGACCAGGAACCCTCCCGACATGAAGCCGAATTCTTACAACAATACCACGTCGCCAGGTACCATGCTCGCGCTGCTATACTGACTGCTCGCAATGCTAATCTCTTCGAAGCGGACGTGCGTCCGACGCGACCGCGGCCTTGACCATTCGACCTGCATCCTCCACTCCAGCACAACCACACCACCATGACCCCTCCATATCCTCATCAAAACCCAATAGTCCATCGGCGGAATCGTCTCACCATGCGAAACGCGCCGAAAGTGCTTCTGCGACGCCGCATCCAGCCCTTGTGACCGCCCACGCCGACCATCCACACTCCACTCCGAAGGAAGCTACATCTGGCCCCTCGAGCGCCATTGACGCCGCATTTGCCTCGCTTCCCGCTTCTCGCAAAGCCTCAGCTCAACCAGAAGACGTGCCTCCGCCCGACGTGGCACCTCCACCGCCGCAGGAGGAAGCACAGCTGACTGAGACCGCCGAGAAATTGGTCGACCAGCAGGAGTCTTCTGTGCCAGCCAAGCTCGTTCATCTACCGTCCGAAGAAGTGCAGGCGGAGAAGTTGTGCGAACGAGAAGCGGACGAGGTGCGACCAAGGTCTGAATCGGAAGTCAAGTCTGGTCAGCGCCTGGCCGCACCCCAGACCGAAGTAGCGTCTTCACCTTCATCGACCGTTGGAGCCTACTCTGCTGCGACGCCACAGCCTCCGCAGGATAGTCCTGACACATCGCCCGACTCCGAAACTGCACAAGTCGACGTCCTGCCTCCCAACGACCTTCAACCCTCTCCCGAGCAGCAGCGTGAGAAGGAGGAGCACGATCGCATCTTGGAAGCGCAGAAAGAGATTGCCCGCAAGCAAGCGCTTGGAGATGTCGCGACGCCGGATGAGCAGCTCAAATGGGAGGAACGAGAGGCCGCAGCTCGAGAAGCAGAGGAGCGTGCAGCCCGGGAGAGCGTAGGCGGTCCTGAACCCGCTTCGAAGCTCGCAAGAGAATCGACGGAGGCGGAACAAGCTGTCGAGCAGATGGAAGCGGAGCGTACTGTCGTCGACCCTGCTGAGCAAAGCAGCGACGGGCCCGATGAGAAGCTGCCTGATGCGATGCCCCCACCGCCCGTTGAACCTCAGGACCATGGCGACAATTTCACTGCCGCGCCTGGAGTTGAGGCACCCTCCGCAGCTGTTGACAGGAAGCAGGCAACACCCGCCGCGGCCACAGAGGAGCTGTCTACGCCAGCAGCCTCTCGACCTCCACGCATGACGACTCGCGTTTCATCTGGTGCTATGCGACCAAAGTCGGTCTCGGAAATACTTGGCCAGGATCGCGATAGATCGCACTCTACTGACAATGGCTCACAAGCGCGGAAAGATACCATTCAGTCGCCAGAGGCCATCTCTCCAATGACGCAACGACATCCTCAAGATGCTGTCAATGATCGTGTCAGAGCACCGCCCTCCGCACAAGCTTCAAATCAGCCGCGACTTCTCAATCACTTCCAACAACCATGTCAAGTCGACTCTGCCATGGACCAACTCGAATCTCTCAGAGGCGCAGCAGAAGATCCTGACCGCGACTACCTCGAGCCTCTCTTCAGAATCCAAGCTCATGAGTCACCAAATTCCAAAACGAAAACCCTTCCCGATCTGATCAGAAATGGATCCAAGGCCCTTTCGACGCAAGACCATTTCACTTCTCTGCACGAGCGCCTGGACTTCCGCATGCTCCGACGCATATACCAGCTGCAAAACGCCAACAAGTGGTCGCTACGTCAAATGGAAAAGGCGAAAGAGCCCGAGCAGCCTTTTACTCACAATGATCACATGATGGAAGAAATGAAGTGGATGCGCAAAGACTTCAGGGCTGAGCGGAAGATGAAGAAGAGCGTTTGTGCGTGGCTGGCGCAACGATGTGCCGAGTACTACCACGCAAGTGCCGAGGAGAAGCAAAGGTTACGACGGATCAAGGTGAAGACGCGCGCCCAGGATGCGAACGCTGAGACGCCAGATCTTGAGCACGCCGGTGATTCAGCATCCGAAGACGATGTCAATCCACCAACGCCTCGCTCACAATCTCCGCTGTCAATCACTCTTGTTGTGCCACCCGAACTGTCCACTGTGGTCGACGATCTGCAACGGATTGGAAAGCTCTCCAAAGCGGTAGATACACTGCCAAAGATAGGCTTTCTCGACACATTGCGCCAGCACAACGTACAGCCCGAGACGCCGGTTTCCAAGTTTGTTGAGGGCAAGATTCTGCCACGCGTGCGTGGTCCCGCCCGCAAGCGAAGTCGATATGATTACGAGGATGAGGCTGAAGTCGTCGCTCATCACCCTCGAAGCAGCAAACGGTTACGTGAAGACTTGCCGCCTCCCGAAGATCACGAGTGCGCGCTCTTCCATCCCGACAACAAGCACATTCGCGATCGACTACATTCGAACAATGCCTTCCGACCTCCGTCAGAGTTCCTCATGCCGACAACCCAATTCTACGAGTTCAGGAATGGCTCTCAGTGGATATGGGAAGACGATCAGAAGTTGCGCAGACTGGCCAAAGACTACTCTTTCAATTGGTCTCTCATTGCTGACGAGATGGCACTTCCGACGCGCTACAAGAGCTCTGCCGAACGTCGAACGCCATGGGAATGCTTTGAACGATGGGTCGAGTTGGAGTCGTTGCCTGCCGACATGAAGAAGACGGTGTACTTCAAGACTTGGTACCAAAGGCTCGAGCAGTCCCACCAGGCATCCGAGCGCAGATATCAGGCCCAAGTGCAAGCAATCCAGGCCCAAGCAGCGCAGAACGGTGGGCCTTCGCATGTCCCTATGCGTCGCAGGTCGATGCCTACGCGTGTCGAGAAGCGACGATCGACGAGATACTTGTGGATGGTCGAGGGCTTCAGGAAGCTGGCGAAGAAGAAGGAGCAGGCGCAGTGGAAAGCAGCGGAAACCGCTCGCGCTGCAGCGCAACGGAAGTCCCAGACCGAGAACACGCCAACACAGCGCGTCAAGATGACACCTCAAGAATTCAGCAAAAAGCGTCACGAGCGAGACATGCAAATTGCCGAAGCGCAAAGACAGCATCGCGCCAAGATCATCGAAGCCCAACAACGGCAAATCCAGATGGCTCGCGCCGCTCAGGCTCAAGCACAGCAAGGCGGTCAGCCCGGTCCGATGGCAGCACCTGGACAACAACGACCTCCGGGTGCCCATATGCCGCCGGCACAGCAAGCACACATGCAAGCCAACGGACAGCAAATGCCAAATCAAGCTGGACAGGTCGCTGCTCAGCAGCAGCAAGGTCGTCAACCAGCTCCAATCGCCACCAGGAATGCACTCTTGGCACCACCGGTCAATGGTGCCAACATGCCTCCGCAAGCACAGATGCAAGCCGCCGCGGCACAAATGCGCAACCCGAACATGCAACCCAGACAAGCGCAGAGTAACGCGCAAATGATGAACGCTCAATACGTAGGCCAGTACCAGATGCCGAATGTAAGCATGCCCAGTCCTGGAAGTGGCTTGACGAATGCACAGCAACTACAAAACAATCAAGCTTTGCTGCAAGCCTTCCAACAGCAGCAGCAGCAAAACGGGAACAACAACCAGAAACTCGGCCAGCACACGCAGATGAGCGCCTCACCCAGTATGCCGCCTCCACCTACGCCGCAAAGTAGTAACGGTCCACAACAACTCTCATCCGGTCACATTCCGCAAATAGTCCAGGTCACGAACCAATTCAGATCGGCAAATCCAAATTTGTCCGACGATCAAGTGAAAATCTTGGCCAGTCAGCACCTACAACAGCGTTCCGCCGCCGCTGCCCAGCAGGCCAGGCAGAATGCGACGGTTGCTGCTGCAGGTATCAACAGTCAGTCTATCAACACGTATCGCTAATGTGCTTTTGCTCACGAACATACAGCATACCCAAATAGTCGACCGATGTCGTCCAATGGCATGAGTGGCACGTACAATCAGGTCAGTATGACCGGCGATGGAAGTCAGCAGCAGAGTGCACCAAGCATGTCACCCCAAGGACAGAACGCAAGTCCGAATCAGACCCAGCAGTACGCGCAAAGGATGAAAATGCAGCAGATGCAAATGATGCAACAGATGCAAATGCAGAGTCCGAACGCCGTGCCCCAGCTCAACGGCAGTCCTGGAGTGGCGCATGCAAGTCCGAACATGACGCCCGGATCGCCTTCGATGCAGTACTCGAACATGCAGATGGCCGGCATGCAAGGTATGAACGGACAACGGCCATCTTCAAGGTCAAACACGCCACAAATGCAGCGCATCAACTCAAACGGTAGCGGCATCGCCATGAGCAATGGCATGCAGAGTCCTGGATCGATGACGCAAGTCCAAGGAAGTCCACGAAGTGTGCAAGCGAATATGGCGAGGTAGAATTCGTCAAGCGGAGCTGAAGGCAATGGCTCGCCACAGCCACTGAGGTGTTGATTGATGCGCGACACCCAAGCGAGCAATGCACTTCGCTTTGACATGATCATGTCATGGCAGAACGACTCGCACCAGATAATAGAGCTTCAGATGAGCACGAGGAGCCGTTGAGCATAGATACCCTTCATGATCAGTATATATACAACCCAAACGAATTAACTCTTGTGAAAGCAAAACACGACCACGCATGGTTGGGCTGACAATGACTCCAGTACTGCTTGGGTATCAAGTCTTCGAGTCAAGCCTTGAAGCAACGCGAGGTGGTGAAGCGAGACACTGCAGTATTCCTCCCTAAAAATTGAAAATTGTATAGGGTGGTTACAGAGGCGCCGTTACGGCTGATCAAGAATGCTCGACAGAGGAACTTGTGGGGCAACGACTGTGTACTTTGGCTGGCCCATCTCAACATGACACTTCGGATCCTGTCAGGAGTCATCATTGGTCACTACAAAGTCTTCTCGAAGGATAGCCTTGGACACTTCTTGACAGCAGTGCAGCAATCGATGTCTCGGCGACGATGGGGGTCCCTGGAGACTGCAATCGCCAACTCATCGTCAGTGTCGTTGACTGCTGTGGCGATCGCTGCTCTTTCGATTATGTATCATACATCATATACCGGACATACTTTGATGCTCTCGGCCACATCCCCGGACCGCTGATATGTCGTCGACACTCACGAACCTTTGGGGCATGGACCCACGGCCTGAGTCTTCGACAGATTGATCGATTGCATAGGATTTATGGGGGCCTGTCTCGGTTCGAATTGCTCTTGTCTTCTCAAGAGGGAGATGCATTTTTTGCCGAGAGGGGGGCGGGCGCCGCCATATCGACTCGGAAGGCCCTCTTCGGTACGCAGCTTCGGCCAGAGCTGTGAGGAGCAAAGATATCGAAGGATGTGTCAATAATTTCGTCGGTCGGAAGGAAGCCGCGCGGAAAGTCGGGATGCAAAAGAAATATAAATGGAACAGCTTTGCCCGTCGACGTCCTCGACCTTTCTTTTTCCCGAGGAGGACTCGCGATCAAATTCCGACCTGTTCGGCAAAAGACTACGGAGGCATTCAGGAAGAAGACCAACCCCCAGCTTTCTGCAAGTCTGTATGTCGACGACAGCAATCGTAGCGTTGCGGCCGCTTCTTCTTTCTCCCCTCTATGGCTGGCTATTCGTTCCAGTCTACACTTTCCTGTCCTGCTTCAAGACATGGCCGCTACTGAAGGTGAAGGTGTGTCTCACAGGAGTGACAAGTCTTGTCTTGTTTGGAGTCCGTCGGGCCAAGACCGACCGTAAAGAAATATCTGAGTCCTCCTCGCAGCTTGTCTCGAAAGTTTGTGATGTCTTCAGGTGCTGAAAATCAGCATAAATGCGCTCGCTCTCCACTTCATCCCTTATTTCCTTCCATACGGAATTCTCTCACCATTACACACATCAAGCTCAGCCCAAAGACTCAGACATCAAGGTCCAGCTCGAGCCGCTCGATGAAAGTCAAGCCCACCATGACTTTCTCACATCCAAGAATCGAACATGGTCTCGTCTTGATGCTCTTCCTCACAGCCCTATTCTGGTACATTCTTTGGGGGATTCTGCACAATGGTGAGGTCACTATGCTCGTGTCAGTTCTTCTGGTCATTCGTAAGTCGGCCGTCGTTGGTATCTGGGGTACCTTTGCTGACGACCCTCAGCAGTGTTCATCTTGGCGATCGCTATCGACACCGTTGCTGTGCGCTGGGACGAGCGGAGGCTGAGGACAGAGTCGGAAGGGAATGGGTCGGACGACTTGGAATCGCAGCTGAAGGCGTCGGTCGATGAGAAGGCCGAGGGTGGTTATGGGACGTTCTAGTGTCCGCTTTGCGCTCCTCAAAAAGCAAGGTGGTGATTGAGCTCGTGCACAGTCTGACCCGATTGCTGATTGGTCTCACGGTACAGATGAAATCCTACTTCCGAGCTCTCAACGTCTATTGTGAGCATCTACGCCACATCCAGCCTCGAATTTCGCTCATCACCTCGCCGATTGCCTTGCCGCTATCTCCAATGTAATCGGAGACCATCCGCCGCACCCTCAATGAAAGCTCTACCCGCGGGCTACACGCTTCGTGAAGGGCACCCGCATTGGGTATATCGGTGGATACGCATGTGAGAGCGCTGGGCCGCCCAGCAACATAGTCCTCAAGGATCCTTAAAGCCCGACCGTTGCTTGGTGACTGCTTTGGGTGGCAAAGCTCGAGGTGTCTCAGTCTGATTTCCAAGTCATTGTGGCCAGACATCGATCGTGCATACAGCCGCGTGAACGCATCGTACAGGTTGGGGTCAATGTTACTCCATCCACGGGGGCTATATCTGGGCTCCGCATAACTCCAGACGAGCCTGCATTGAGCCACGGGATCAAGAATGGCCTTTCGGCTACTGCCCTTTTCTGCTTTTGTGCTGTGCTATTCCGCCCATGCACGACCGAATCTTGTTTTGCGTGTTCAAGAGAACGTTGATCTGCACAGAGGTCGGTGTCAAAGATATGCAAATGCGGTAATTGAAAGGTGCAGTGCCCCTAGTACGCTCAAAGAGACGAACATCAACCTTCTAGCCATTTTCTTAACAACCTCGCTCAGTCCCGAAAACCCAGCAAGGGGCATCGGCTGTTTTATGAGCACACGCCAGCACCTCTCATGCTAAGCCTTTGCTTTTCGTCTACGCTTCGCTCTCGGCACCCGTGCTAACTCTGACTTTGGTTTTGGACCGACTACACGCAAATTCGAGGTGCCTTCATGAACGCAGCGGCGGAACACATCTGCTGGTTCTCAATTTTTCTCGTCGTGCACCTCTTGATCGGGAGGGGCAAGCGAATCAGCCTCCTCTCTAGCAGTATTCTAAATGATGTATGGCCCCCGAGCGTGCTTCTTCTTCTTCTTCTCCTACGACATCGAGGCAAGTCTGCGTATTTTAGTTCTAGGGACTCTTGCAATCGTTGTCGCGGGGGGGTTTTTTTCTCGACACGATATACTGCCCTTTCAGCAGGAACTTCGAGGGCCCCTGAGATAGGGGTTGAAGTGAAGATCGGGCAAAGACACATGTCCTGGGAAGCGCAGCTCCCGAATTCCTGCCGGCGGATGAGAGCAGCTCTGTATTCCAGCACAGAAGCAAGAGCCCGACAGCTAGGACTGAGTGGCCGACTCGGACTGTTTGCGTGAGAGTAAATTTCTCGGATCGGATGTTTGTTTGTCGATGGTACGGGCCGATACGGCGATGCTTACGGTTCTCGCTAGTCCAGAGACGGGCAAAGCTTAGTAAATAGTAATAGTAAAAAGTAAGTAGCAAAATAGTAAAGATTAATCGATAATAGTAATAGTAAGAGTAATAGTAATTACTACTTTACTATTCTTTCTAAGACTAGTATACTAATTATAAGCGAAGCTCGCTTTATAGTAGTAAGGATACTACAATATCCTAAATCCCCTAATCTACTACTACGTAATTTCCTAGATTTCGAAAGCTAGCTACTAAAGATCTAATTAGCTAAGCTATATAAGAACTACTTGTTATAGATACTACTAGGTAGGTACCTTGGGTAGGTACAGGTACCTTGGGTAGGTATAGAAGTACCTTGGTAGATACAGACTTTGGAGATAGACCTTAACAATACATAACACTTTCTCTAATAATTTAATACTATAACACTACTAGTTACTATATAGTAAAACTCGAGCTTTAATCTCTAGGAATTGTAGCCTTAGGTAAGATAGCCTATAGTAACGCCTACCTATCTATAACGACGTATACCTATCTATAGTAACGTATATCTATCTATATCGACTAGTAATATATATATATCTATAACGATAGTAGCCTATCTATAGTAATAGCTATCTATAGTAGGATAGCGAACGTCTAGCTATATTATAGAAGCAATACGGCCGCGCGGTTATAGGGCGGAAGCTTCGCTCGTATATTATAGATACGTAGAGCTACCTATAAGTATATATTATACTAGGAGTCGCTACTAATAGTAATATAGTAATTACTAAAGACTAGTAGTAGTATTCGTATCTATAATACTAAATAGTAATTTGCTATTTGCTACTAGTATTTTGCTATGAGTATTTTACTATTTTACTATTTACCAAGCTTTTCCTATCTCTAGTGCTCGCCACTTCGCGTCTAGACATTCGCAAAGCAGTTCGACTACAAATGGTATCCTACCGATAATCTAGCCTTGCATTGAGACAGAGCAATTGCGTGTCACCTTGCCGCCACCATGTGGACTGACTCCGGCCACAGGACTTAGCCTTAGCGCAAGACGCTTGAAGGAGCAAGCGCTAGTCGGACAGGGAATTCTCCATTGCTTCTGAGTGACGATTGTTAGTCCATCTGGAATCTGGACTGCCTCGCGCTCGATATAGCGAATCTTGGCTTTTCAAGACGACCTTCCATGGCGATACAGAAGGACGAGGTGCACGGCGCTTGAGATGCGACTCAATCTGGAAGAAACTACGCTGGCTGCCTACTTGGAAGATCCCCCTCCGACTGGGGTTGAAAGAATCCCTGCGACGTCTTCATGTATTCTCCTCTTAGGCGCGTAGTCCGCGAGAACATCTATCCAACGTCGACCACTACACGAGACCGCTCGTTACCGGCATTTCTCAACCTACCATGCAACCACTATTACTCAGCAAGGCTATCAGTAGGTGGCTGTGTTCGTGAAGGTGAGGGACCTCGGATTACGAGAGAACCGATGTATTTGAATGGGGAGGCGTGAACATTGCAGTCGATATCCGAGAAATGGTGTTTGGTAATTCAACCACCGTTCAACTCGGAGAGGCGCCAAGGGCCTTCTTGCAGACCAGTGATGACTACACACATGTCTATCCATCATTCTGTCGCAGCCACAAATCCCAGTCGAAGAAGAAATCTTCTGGGAAGAAGTCATCAAGCCTGTCAGCTTCCGCCGGTCCGGCGCTGGTGCTGTCAACGAGCGTGTCAGGAGAAGGAACAGCTTTGCCTAGTGCACACCATTTATGCCATTTGGCAAGCAGCCCATGGAAGCTTCTTAAGACGCGAGCAGTGCTGGCCCACAGACATCCTCTCATCACTGCCTGATTCGAGTTCTCGCCTTTTATGACCCTCAGTCGTTCAAAAGTTTCGGCGCAATTGCGAATCAGGAACATTTGCATGTGCACTTTATCATGGAGCCCACCCCAACCTTTCATTCGAGCCGCATTGCCTTCCATGATATCTTTACAAGTGGCTAGGATTCCACACACTACTGGGCGTGTGGGCGGGAGGTATGGCACACCCTGGATCATCAGACCGTCGGCGGCAGCAAGAAAGTTTGCCAGTGCAAGCTCCAGGTCGTCTGTCCGACTCTTACCATGCTTGGCCAGAAAGGCAGTATGTGGATCTCCCGCGTACTGGTCTCTGGTCGGCTCTGCGAACCGCTCGATGATGGTGTCTGAAACTTGCATTGCCTGTTCTGCGTCAACGATGTCCTCTGCATTCCCACGCGCATTCGCTGCCTGTGCTTTCGCATTACCACCCATGACACAGAAGAACAAGGCAGCACCGGAGACAAAGCAATGCGAACCATGAAGCTGTGCATCTATCAGTTGAGAGATCGCAACAGCGTAGTCGTGGCCAAGTTCCGATGCCTGCTGGAAGCTCCCAAGCCTCGCTTTCTGAGCCTCACAAGCTTCTTTATGGCCTTCGAGGATGCGTTCCAGAGCAGGCAAATCCCTCCAGACAGCCTTAATTGCAAGCAGACTCTCCAATTGGCGAGCTTGACATAACAAGGAGTGGATGGCGAAATGCAGGTGATAGGGGACACGTGCATCTTCAAGCAGGTCTTCAAAAAGAGACACAATCTCATTCGCATTCTCGCCCTCCAGTTTCTGCATGGTGTGTTCTCGGCTTTCGCCAGAGGCGACACTGAAGACGTCGGTAAAGCACAAGCGATACCACTGCAGACACTCGTGCAAAGCCTGCTCGACAATCTCATCATTGTCTACAAGCTGCCTTCGTAAGCGGGCAGGCGCGATTTCCAATCCAATGTTGGCTGCCACTTCTCTTGCTAAGGGCGGTGTTAGTCTGCCTCTCACGCTAAGGGCGGCAGTAATTCTATCTGTCGCAAAGGCAAGCGGTCTGTACTCCAGGCTAAGCTCTAGGGCGAGTATGCAAAATCGCTCTGGCGGCAGGCTGAACAGCAGCTGCTGGGCGTAGGCAAAGATCAACGCTTTTAGGTCCGCCCGCACGTTCTCTCTGACAGAGACTTGTGGTGTGCGCACATCAAGAGCCAGAGCACACAGTAGTGTAAGTAGAAGGGCCTCGGAAGTTTTCTCAGAGCCGCTCTCGTTAGCCAACAACTCGTCATGGAGGTTGGAAAGTCTTGGGAGGTCCGGAAAATGTGATCTGTGCTAGATCAGCAACTGGTCGAGCCGATCAACTAGCGGTCTGTCCAGCAAACTGAGCACGCCCGTTATCTCGACTCGTCTGCACCGTTGTCGTGAAGTTTCTGTCCCTCAGCAGCAGCATTGAGAGAAGATATGGCACGCTTGTCATGGCACGAAACTTGTCCGCAAGAGCCAGGCGCTGATGGTCTTCTGATCGCCGTGAAATATCATCTTTCGACCTCGACTTTACCATGAGATATTCTGCCGTCCTAATGCCATGGGCTCACCTATTCATTCCTATCCTTGTTCCTTAGTTCCTTATCAAAAAGTGCGGCTTTTTAGAGCCAACTACCTAAACCATCGTTGTCGTCCTCATTACCCTTACCGCTACTAAACTCGTTACTAACACCTCTATCGTCGGAGGAACTCTCTACTCGCTCGCTATGCTTCTTAGCCTTTCGCTACTATCTAATCTACTCAAACTTTATATTAAATAACTTTAGATACTCGCTACCTAGCTTCTCTTTCTCTAGTATATCGTACTCGATCTTAATACCTAGAGAGTAGTACCAAACTATTCTTACTTAACGCGTCTAGCCTATCCGATTCTCCCGATACTTGTATTGTTCGCTTACTAGTAAGTTCTAATTAAGATTAACTATAATTAAGAGGTTTGCCTAGACTATGTTATAGCTACGTTTAGTAATGCCTATAGAGGCGACGAGTATATACGGGTATAAATATTAATCCCGGTTGAATTGCCTAATTATGTCGGTACGGTCCTTAGGCTTCCTAGGCTAGGCGGAGTAGAAATTAGAATATAGCCGAATCTATCCCCTTTAACTTACAAACCTATATAGAAATGTTAGCGCTTACTTAAGCTCGTATTCGTAGAGGTATACCTTACTATATTAATAAGATAATATACAGCATTGTTATAGCTTATTACTATAGCCTTACGGCCTTTTATCGCGTTATTAGTAAGCTATTTCCTAAGCTCCTCTAGAATGTCCTTAATACGTAGGCTTCCCGTAAGCTCGCGAGAGAACTAAGTATATAGGTCTTTATTAGGTTTGGTTAACTATCCGAAATGATTAAGTTCCTCTATCGTAAATGTTATCTACTACTCGTCGAAAGTGTAAAACACTACCTCTTTACCTATCGCTTGCTTCTCTTTTAGCTTTCCGTTACTTTTGTTAATAATCTTTTAAACCGTATCGGGGCTTATTCGGCGTACCTAATTGCTTATACGAGTTACTAAGTCTATACTAGTTGAATCTTCTAACATTAGAGACGAGAGAATAGTCCTTACTCGTACTCTATAGAAATCCTTAAAGAATATCGAATCCGCTATACCCTTCCTAGTAATAACCCCTTTATCGATCCTCTTTTTAATCCGGGCTTCTAATTCCCTTACTATTTGATTCAAAGAATCGACGACGTTTCTAGATAGCTTAATCTACTTAAGGTCGAATACTAGCTCTAGTAGCGGGCGTATCTTTTACAAAGGATTATTCGAATCGAATAGCTAAACTATATTGTAGGTCTATATAATAACAAAATCCTTTACTACTAGTACAATCTACTTGTCTATTATCGCTTTGTAGTCTTTGCCGGCATTCTTGTCTATTATCGCTTTATAGTCTTTACTAGTATTTGTAAAGGAGGTATATAATGCGTAGTGTATAGTACTCGATTAGAACTACTCGAATTGCTAAGGAAGAAAGGGAAGAGAGGTATCTAGGGGGAAGATATATGCCTATAGGCCAAGACGGGTCGCCCTAGGCCTTCTTAGCCTATTTTAACTCTAGATAGGCTAACTAGGCCCGTAGTTGTAACATTGCCCCCCCCTCTATAGGCCTACGTCCTAGAGGCCTAGAATGGAAAACTTTACTTATAGCCTCTTATTATATATAAAGGATACTTACTATTGTTCGCAAAGCTTACTTAGGTAGTAATAATGCTATCGCCGCGTTAGCCGCATAGATTTAAGCTATCTAAGTCTATTTAATTTGTTTCCTTTTACAATATATATCCCTAGGTATATATTCTATTACTACCGCTCCCCCTACTCCTACGCTTAGCGCCGGGGGGAGCAAGCCCCTATCGACCCCTCTTAAGGCAATTTAGGCTAACTTGGTATAGTAGCCCCTATTTCTCTAGTAGTAGCCCCCCTTTTAGTTATCGCTAGTAATGAGTAAAACCCAAACCTACACAAACCCAAGGACTAGGTAGCATAGGAAGGGACTATAGGTAGCATGACCCATCGGGCTATAGGAAGCCATGCTAGGCGGACTAGCTAGCGTAGTAGCTATAGAGGCAGTTGGTAGTAATTAGAGCTCTATAGTAGAGGCATATGAAACGTAGCAAGTAATGTATACTAAACGAAGGTTAATGATGTCTCCCCCTAATAGGAAGAGGGCTATATGTACTAGTCGAGGCCCCTGTCTAACTAGGCAGCTAGGTATGTCCTAGTTGCTAGACAATATCCCTCCCTTTCTAGGTATCTAACTAGATACAACCCCGCGAACATGTACGCAAGAATCAAATAGGTATGCCGAAAACAAACAGATATGCCTTTTAGTTGCTGCCTAAGGCAGCTTCCTAATCGCCCCCCTAAGGGCTATTAATCCTAGCGCCCTTTTCTCCGATAGCTTACCGATTGCTATGCCGATCTAAGCTCATAGTACGTAGCTTAGCGAAGCTCGTACTTGCCGTAGCTCTCGCCTAGTACCTCGTCGTCCTCTTGTCGGTAGGAGAGGTTACCTACGGCATAGTAGCTCTTATCGCCGTACATCTTGCGCTCGAGATTAGCTTGAACCGCTAGAGCTTCGCGAACCGCATCGTAGGCGCGCTAGTTCTACGCCTTGATGTAGCTCCTAAGACCCTTGTAATCCAATCCGAAGATCTAATTAAGCTCCTCTCGAATAGTAGGATTAGTCTATGGAATACGACTAACAAGAGCGTCTAACATAGGACCAAGGCTAGTAAGTTAGATAGCGTAAGGAAACGCGTATAGAATCGTACCGCCCTAGCGAGTAATAGGTATAAGGCACCGGTAAGCCTCCGCGACCTAAGTAACGGTAAGATTGAATCCCTCGACCTTGGTTCCCTTAATGCGGTAGAAACCTAGATCTATACGCATCCGAGTACCCGTACCGGCAATGTCGCCGTAAGGTAGATACGGTATGCTAAACGAAATAGAGCCTTCTAATAGCGGCATCAAGATCTACTACGTAATCTTGCTATTAGCTTAGTCGCTTGTAGCCTTCAAATCCTTAGGCGTAAGGTGCTTCTCGGTTAGCTCTCCTACTTAGCCGCTCGGTAGTACAAGACTACGAGCCTTAAGCTTCTATACCTACGTAGCGAAAACCTCTAGATCGTACATGTAATCGACGCCTTGAGAGTAGGCGAGCTTATCCTCTACTTCGAAGGATACTAATACGCGGATTCTATTAACGCCAATGCCTTCGACTAGTTCTAGAACATTGCTATTCAAGCGTATTGTCTCCGCTAGAGGTAAGTTGCTTTTCTTAGGTATATCGGATTCGTAATAGAACTTGGTAGGCTTTAGTACGGATATGATCTCGTATACGTGATTAGGTCGAAGGGCGACTATAAGGAGCTATAGCGGTAGGTTCTGTCGGACTAACTAGTTGCTAATGCTATGGATCTATAGGGGATTGATGCCCGTCTACTTCTCCGGCGGATAGCTACGAAGATACTAGTAATACATCGCAAACTCCGCGACCATCTCCTATATTAGACTACTAGGCTTCCCCTTTAGGTTCTTAGCCTAATCAAAGACGTCGATGACTACCGTACTACCCTACTTAGCCATTGCTACCGTAATTCCCGCTTGCCTAAAGGCTCGAGCGACTACCTATAGAAACCGACCTAGCATAACCGGCACGATAGACTAGACCGGCGTAAAGGCGTACAAGCCGAGACGTGCTACTACAGGTACTACAGCACTAGTAGTACTAGCGAAGTAGTAAGCCTTGTTAGAGTTGCGGAAGGCCTTAAACTCTTCCTCTATATCGACGCTCTTACTAAGTAGAAAGAGCCGATTAGTAAGGTTATCCTTTGCGTTAATTAAGCGGAGACTATAGAACTTGGTATAGACCTTTAGGTACTTAGCGTAGATATCCTCCGGCTCATTAGGATTATATAGGTCCTTGAATTGCCGAGCTAAGTCGTGAACTATAGTAAAGGAACTAACGTCCTTGCCCTTAACGCTCATAGTATCTAGCTCGGCTATGAACCGACCGAACTAGCTACCCGTACAATCCGTATAGATATCCTTGATTTCTACCTCAAAGTCTATCTCTTTACCTCTACTATCGCTACCGGTAGACTTAGTATCTTTACTAGCCGCCGTAGCCTCGAGGCGTAGCGCTTCCTACCTATGTTCCTCTTCCTATTAACGAAGCTCGGCAATCTTGATAGCGTACTCCTACTATAGGCGGGTTTGCTAAGCGGTAGTACGGCGTAGTCTAGCGGCCTCTTGCGCGGCTAGCTCTCGGGTAGCTACCTCGTCTACTACCTTCTATGCTTCGGTCTAGTAACGGATTGCCTAGCGCTAAGACGGAGTAATGACTAGCGCTATGCGAGCTAGTTCCTCTACAATGAACCCCGAGCTACTAATGTAGTACCCCTTATTAGCCAATAGTTGTGCTACCTCCTAGCTCGCTAGGTCAATAGTAGCGATTTCCTTCTTATACTTCTTGTAGTACTTCGAGTCGAAGTCGCTATTAGTAAAGGTAAGGCTTAGGTTCTACCGACCTGTCTTCTTAGGAGCGGATAGAACACGATAGACTATCGTCTTGCTAACAATCTTAGTACCTTGTTAGTAGTTCTTGTTCTTGTTAACAAAGGCGGCAACGTTCTTGGCTCGCTCTACGCTATTATAGGCGAAATTAACTAGACTCTACGGGAGCGACGTTGGACTACCCTAGTACTTAAGGGTTACGGTTAGATAGTTGAGTCGATGGCGGATGTTAACGCCCTATTCCTCGACAATAGCAAGCGATGGGTAGGCTTCTAAGAGCTCCTTACCCTCGAGAACTAGGTTCTTGAAGTCGACGGTCCTACCAAGCTTATAGCGGAGACCTATTATGCCTACGGCAATGGTGACTAATAGGCTCTCGCTAGCCCTATCGAGGATGGCAAGTAGCTATCGAGTCGCCTCGATCTTTGCCTAACGGTCAACAATGCTTACTATAATCGCAAACGCGTCGGTAAGATTAGTAACCTAAGCAAGCTCGCTATTCTCTAGAACTATAAAGATCCCGAGCGAAGTAACGCTCTAGCCTAGCTAAACAATAGTAGTAGGTTAACCAAACCGATAGGCGGTCGAAGAAGACGAAGCGGATAGTACTAGGTCGGCGGGGACGAGTTCTTGTTCTTCTACTATATTGGAAGGTTAGTCGATGGGGGGGACAGATGAGTAGGTACAAGCGCCCGTTAATAAGGGCTTTAGAACAAAGACTATAGGCAGCTATTTACTTGTAACTACTAGCGCGTGTGTATGTAGGATTACTCGTAGGTTCGAGCAAATTCATGTTTAAATAGTCGTGCGTATACGGGCACGCGGGCGGCCTATCCCGAAACCTTAGGAAGTAAAGTTTCACTTTTCTCGACGCTTCGTATATATTCCCGGTTATAGTAGCGCTCTTATACCCTATCCGTCTAGCGGCGGCCCATGTTATTCTACTACTATAGGTCGCCTTGCGATCTAGCTTTTTAGGGAGTACTATTGGCGAGGTAGTGTTAATGACCCCTAGGGGGTTTATTAGATTGCGCGATTCCCTCCCGATCCGTCGATCGTCCTATAGTTTCTATGTAAAAGTAGTCCGTGCTTCTTTCATATAGGTTACTCGAAACCCGGTCTACCTAGGCGCCCTTCTTTTCTATGCCGCCTATGGATAGAGTAGTAGTTACCCGACTAGCGTAGTTACCCATGAACGCTAGTATCGGTCCTCTATAAGCGATCGGATCTCTAGCTAGTAAGGCTTCCGCAAGCGCCTCCCTTTCTATTTGCCTCGCTTAGCTACTACCGACTACGTGTATAGAACCGATATGTCGTAGAACCTTAGTAAAGGAATGGCTTAGTAACCGAAAGCTCCTACTAATCATCCCCCTAGGGGTCATTACAAGTCGAAGTCCTAAAAGTAATCCCAAAGGTCCATTAACTCCGATACAAAGCAAGTACAAAGAAAATACACGTAGTAGTACAATAGTATCGCGAATAGAATAATTAGAAACAACAATTCCAAATATCCGGTTATAGGTCGTCTCTCCTACTAGTTAGTACCTTTAGGACTTTAGGATCTTCGTTATCGAACTAGTCATCGTCCTCTCCGTTAGACTCGCGATCTAGTTCCTATATCCAGTCTAGCTAAGGCTTAGTATTGGCGTTAGTCTTAGCTTCCGGCTCCGGTTAGCCGTATATAAGGCTAAATTAAACAAAGCTAACCCGTACATATCCGTCCCTTTCGTCTTGAGTCATTGCCAATGGCTTACTAAGTCGTATCTACGGGTACGTAAACCCCTCTAGTAGTTTAGTATTTAGTACGGCGTTTGGATCTTCACGGAAAGGATTAAGGTCCCTAGCGACATTCTCCGCTCCCGCTAATACTTCCTCATCGGTTTAAGGAGGTATAGTAGGCTCCCTTATAAAGTCTATCCTCTTTAAGTTTGTACGAGGCTATGTATACTTAAGCGTAGAGCCATCCAACTCCTAAAGTCGATAAGTAGCGCCGTTATAGAGCACTTCCTAAACGCGATACGGCCCCTTCTAGCGGAAGGCAAGCTTATATGAAAAACTCGTCTTCAATTCCGACCGGAAGACAAGAACAAGATCCCCTTCCTTAAAGGGAGCGTAGTTAACGCCCTAAGTGTCGTCAAAGTACTACTTTGTTTCTTCCCGAAGGCGCCTCTAGCGAGCGAGGCCTTCTTCGATAGCGGTAGTCATCTCCTCGAGAGCCTTAGCGCGTAGGTATAGTAGGTCGGAACGGTCCCTAACGGATCCCTAGTCAAAGACGCCATAGATGCGATGCGTAAGCTCGATAGGTAGCACTACCTTACGCCTAATCATGACTTTAGCGGGCGTAAGACTAGTTGTCCGTACTGTAGTTGTGCGATTAGCCTATAGGATAGCGGATATATAGTTAGCAATAGGCATCCGCCTATCCCCTCCATTTATAAGCTTAGTAATAGCATTAAGAAGGGCTTTGTGTCTAACTTCTACCGTAGCGTTCGACTCCGGGTAGTACGGCGAAATCTTGACTGTCTTAGCTCTATAGCTAATAATTAGTGCTTGAACTTCCTCGGCAAAATTAATTGGAGCATTATCAAGTACTATCTTAGTAAGGGCACCCTATCTACAAAAGATCTCTTTCTATAGGAACTTAGCTATGTACGCTATAGTAATCTTCTTCGAAGAGAAGTAGTAATACTATGCTTCTAGCTATCGAGATAGCGCCTCCCGAGCTACTAGTATGCTATTGTTACTATTAATGTAAACAGCGTCCATATACTAGCGTTCCCCGACCGACTACTAAGTAGGTATCCGAAGCTTACTAGCCCGGCGATGACTATTGCGGAAAGCATATTTAGGATAGCTTTTATAGTGCCTAGAGACGTTAGCCTACACTCCATCCTACTAATACCGCCTTCTTAGAAGGTTAAAGGTCCCTTTAGTAGCTCGGTACCCGGTTTCCTCGTAAAGAGTATACAAGATCTCCTATCTAGCTTTAGCATTATCGATAACCCTCTAGAGCGGTACGTCGACTATGGACTACCTCTACAGATGCCTATCCTTAACTATGAACCGACGTACTTGCTTAATAATACGCCGATGCTAACTCCTAGAAACCCCTAGAGCTTTTCTGCCGTACGTAAGGAAGTAGGCGATATGGTAGGAATTATCCGAGTATTCTCTATCTAGGATGTCGGCACGCTCTATTTCCTTAGCCCCTTCTTCGTCGCCTACGTCGGCGGTAGCTATACCTTCCTCGACGACCGGGTAGGCATTGACGCAAAAGGACGAGAAGAACGTTCGGTTAATTACTACATCTACGTCCTCTTCTTCCTACATCTCTACAATGTCGTTATCTGTAATAGGCTTACGAGATAAGGCGTCCGCTATAGAGTATCGTTTTCTAGGAACATGAATTGCATTAAAGTCAAAGAGGTGGATCTACGCAACCTATCTAGCTATTACTAAGTTAGGCAAATTAGAAGCTACTCGATTAAGCTAGTAGACTAAGGTATTCGCATCTACCTCGAGCTAAAAGTAGACACCGAACAGCTAAGGACGAAACTTCTTTAGTGCTTTGTAGACCCTAAGACACTCGCGCTTGCTAACATCGTATCGCGCCTCGGTAGGATTCTATAGCCTAGACTCGTATCGCACCGGGTAACGTACGGAAGACTCATCCCTATCGCACTACATTAGTACCTCGCCGTAGCCGTTACCGCTAGAATCGACAGCGACTACGATAGTTCCTACTCCTTCCGTATAGTCGATAGACGCAAGAGCTAGGGCTGTAATCAATGCCTACGTAATACGTTCCTTGGCTTCCTAGTACTCCTAGTCCTACCGGAACTCGGCGTCCTTCTAGAGGAGCGTAAATAGCGGCTTGCAAACGATCGAGAACTCCTTAATCTAGATCCTAAAGTAGGTAACTACCCCGACCTATATCCGTACGTCCTTCTAATAGGTAGGTATCGGCTACTTAGCGATCTTCTTAATATAGGCGCTATCCGGATGTTTCCCATTCGCATCGGTTACGTAGCCAACGATGTTAATCTTCTAGTAAAGGAGTTGAAGCTTAGAGCCGTAGATCGTAAGATGCGTACGCTCCAAGTCGTATAGAACCTAGTCTAGGTTCTAGATATGCTCTAGAACAAAGCGACGAATGCTAGGTTCTACCTCCTCATCTCTATACCTTGTCTTTAGCCCTTTGACTCCTATGTTATCTAGAAATAGTATAGCAATGTGCGAGATGTAAGTAAATAGGACCTAGTTCATAGCTCGGACAAACTAGGCAACCGAATTGGTCGCTCCCTACGGAAGAGTCGTCTATCGTACGAGACTAAGCGGTGTATCGAAGCTCGTAAGGTCTCTACTATCGATGTCTAATGTAATCTAGTTATACCCTAAGAAGATATCAATTAGCGTAGCGATGATATAGTTCCTAAAGGCTTCTAAGAAACTGTCCGTGTCCGGTAGCAGATTAGCGTCTCTAATCGTTATAGCATTGAACTTCGTAGCTACATTGATTAGACGATACTCCTTGTCCTTCCTAGGAACCTACTTCTTCCCTACTAGGAAGTACGGATTGCGGTACGAAGCATGCGATAGTTCAAGAGTGCCTACCTATATACGCTTGCGCACCATTTCTTCTACAATTAGGCGTAGACTCGGATTGATCCTATAGGATAGATGTTCCCATGGTTCGTAGGGAATAGTCCTAATCTTCTACGGTAGAACGATCTCAGGATTAATACGACCAAGATGCGTAAAGTTATATACTAAAACCGCTTCCCTATTGTATAGAAGTTCCTCTAGGAGGTGCCTTTCCGTCGGCGTAAGCTCCAACCCTATACGAATGCTAGTAAGACGTTTAGGAGTAAGTCTTAATCCCCTCTCAATTGTAGAGAACTTCTTCGTAATATACTTCTAATTATAGGGCCCTATATTAGGCGGAAGGGCTACTTCTCGATCTAGGCAATCTTGTCTCTAGTTCGGGTTACTACTAAGGTTAGATCCATCCGTCATATACACACTTCCTTTAACCGGTTTAACCTTGTTAGCTACCCGCTTATGTAGAGTGAAAACGTCTATCGAAGAAACTATAGGCAAAGGCAACCTAACTCGTAGGCGTTTACTCCGGAGGTTAGCGTAGTAGAATAGGGCGTATACCTCCTCCGAGGCGTTACTCTCGTCGTCGAGCCGTTCGATTTGTAATTCGTAGTCCTTTCCTAGTATGCCGCTAAACACATTGCTATAATGACCCCCCTAGGGGTCATTAGCGAGTACTCCCGATTGGCTATAGGGCAATAATGATACCTCCGAGTCTTGGTCTACTATGCGAAACACCCCGATCTTAGAGTCGTTACCTTCGTTAGGGGTAGTAGGTGTCTTGTTAGCTTACAATTGTAATCCCTCCCCCTCTAACCGGAACGAACAAGAATGGTTTGGACCGCACGCGTATAAGGTATAGACCGTCGGCCCTATAGTAGCGCTAGGGCTTTTCCCTAGCGATCAACGCCGGCAACGCGTTACTAACGCTTCTAGGTAGTAGCAACAATCTCCTTATAGGACTTGTAGCCATTATTCCCTACGTAGCTAGTGAAAACAATCTTATTCCCTTTCTAGTCGGCAATGGTACCTTCCTACGACCCGTCATCGCAGTTCTACTAGATACCTCGCACTATACGTAACTAGGGCCGTCCAAGCAGAACAGGGGTTTCTAGGTCCGCTACTATCTAGAACGTAAATGCAAACACAATCCTAAAGGCATCTACTAACACGTTGTAGTAGGCGCCTACGAACGGGATAGTGCTATTAACCCCTCTCATATCTAATACTACTTCTTTATTAATTAGTAAGAGAAGCTACTAGGCTAGAGCTAAAGGCATAATAAGAGACTCCGAGCCATTATTAATCATAGCTCGGACTAGAGAGCTCCGGTTACCAATCTTAACGTCGATGTAGATACTTGGGACAACGGCGAACTTCTAAGTTACTACGGACAAGTCAACGTCTACTAGTCTACTATAGAGTTCCTCGATGCCAGAAGAGGGAGCGCGTCCTATCGCGGCGCTCGTAAATCGAACTATATAGGCACCGACTAAGCTAGGTACATCGTTAGCGCTAGAAACTTCCTCGATAGTAGGCGTAGGGAGCTCCTCAAAGTACGGTAGATGTTCTAACGATCGAACATCGATATACGTTGCCTTGCCTTTGTCTTTCCGGAATACTACGAGGTCGCGCATGAAGTCTAGATCGTTAGGCACTCGCTTCCAGAAGAGGTTAGTTAGGACACCATAGGCCAACAGATCCCCTATAGAGACGCCCGACTAGAGATTAAGGAACTAAGAAGTCTAGAAGATATTCTGCATCCTAGTCGTATCCCCTACCCCGTACTTCTTAATGTAATTGTCGAACTGAAACGACTTTGGGTCCGTATCTCTCTTCTTATTGTGTACCGGAGGGTTAGTAGGCCTAGGAGGCGAGTTATTAGTACCATTAGTCATCTCAACTTCCTAGGTTTCGGCGATTTCTAGACCTAGCGTAGTAGAAGCGCCGCTATTGGTAGCCGGCAAGGTACTAGACGAAACGCTAGGCGTATCGCTAACTTGTCGTTAGGCTCTCTACTAAGTAGTGATAAGGTTCTTAATCTTAGCGACTATCTCTCGTTGCTCCTTTACCTTGTCTATAGCCTTCCGGTTCGGTATACTAGTAGGAGCGGCTCTAGGCCTCGAGGGGTTCTTAGTATGTAACCTTATTATAGTAGGCATCGCGGTAACTTCGTCCGTATTATTACTGCTCTCCTCCGTTTAGAGACCATACATATCCACAATTAGCTAGTCGTTCCATGTCATTACGGCTGCTTTAATAGCT
This sequence comes from Pseudocercospora musae, assembly GCA_001578225.1. Taxonomy (NCBI): domain Eukaryota; kingdom Fungi; phylum Ascomycota; class Dothideomycetes; order Mycosphaerellales; family Mycosphaerellaceae; genus Pseudocercospora; species Pseudocercospora musae. The sequence goes on along the minus strand of LFZO01000177.1, from coordinate 4,328 downwards.
ATAGTAGGAATGGACCCGTCCTTAGCGCGTTTATTATCTAGGAGCTTCTAGACTCTTTTGCCTTCGCGCTTAGCAATAGCTACGAAGGTACTATTGCCTAGAACCTCCTAATGGATAGGCCTATACCTAGCTTCTAGTAGTAGCAGAATAATAGCTAGCTTTAGAGTACGAAGGTCCTACTAGTGCGGCATCTACTCGCTAGTTTTGCCGTAGTACGTCTTGCCGTTCTACTTGTTTATATAGCCTCGGTCTATGAGCTCCTTCTATACTAGACAGTCGCTCTATATGTAATTAACACTACCGCACATCTAGCACTTGCTATCTAGGTTAGGGTAGATCTTTCTCATACTCCTCTAGGTAGCGAAAACGTCTACCGTAGGCGCGTCTAGATGAATGTCGTCGGTGTTACTAATAGCATCTGAAACTCTCTAAGTCGTACCGAGCTTGTTAGTAGCGGTAACCAACATCTTTAGCTTGTTAATACTAAGGGCGCGAAACTTATCGATGAACTAGTTGAACTACTCGTCCTCCTACGTAGGTAGAGCAACTACTACTGTCTTAATAACCTACGGTAGTGCCGATTGAGACTTAGGCAAGAACCTTAGAGCAGGAATAGTAGGCTTAGAAGTAAGGCGGACTGAATCGACATCCCTCTTTTCCTTACCTACAATGAACTTCCTATAATTAGTAGAGCTGTTAATGTCCTACTTAATATGCTCCAAGATCTTCTTAAAGTCGCGGAAGCTGTCCGGGTCGTTATTAGTAAGCTTACATCTCCGAAAGATACGCTAAGACATAGGCCCCGGAAGGCCTTTTAGGAGTAGTTAGGTCCGCTAAGAGTTTTCGAGGTCTTCCTTTAGAATGGTATCCGTAGCCTTAACGAACTCCCGAATGTACTCCTTTAGGTCATCGTCTTCTGTACGCGGTTGGGCATACAGGGTCTCAAGCTATAGGCGACTACCTTTGACTCTATAGCTATCGTTCTTGTAGTACTCGCGTAAGAAGGACTTCTTGAACTTCTCCTAGTCGGCGTCTAACTTATCGGCTTTATTAGGATAGCCTTTAAGACTCCTAAGTGTTGTGTGTAGCTTAGTATCCGTCGTTCGTATAAATATACGGATCTTCTCGGCATCGGAACGATCGTTTAGCTTATACTCGATAAGGTTGTCTTCGTACCGTTCGACATAGGTAGTAGCATTGTATCCTTTGAACCAAGGGTTAGAATCACTACTAGGCTCCGGTGGATAGCGCCTATTAATACGAGTAAACTCCTTCTACTACTCTATTATTTGCTATTGTAGCGTCTTAAAAGTAGCAAACATGGTACTATTGAAGTCTATGTCGGGGCTAGGTTCTAGTACTCTTCTACTACTACTCGGACTAGCAATAGGTACAGGTTCGCCTATCTTGACCGGAGAGTGCCGGATTTGTTCGTTAAGTAGGTTAGGTTTAGGTTCCTCGTTAGAAGGCGTCGATGCTCGGCTTAGTCTAATACTAGAACTCATTTAAACGAATGTAGTAAGGTAATGTAATTAAAGATTTGTTTTTGCGCTTTTGTCGTTCTTGTTTCCTTTTGTAAAATAAATGGGGAATACTGTTGTACTACTGTATAGAATAGGCTTTCGTTTTTATATAGGCGGGTGCCAATAACCCCCCTAGGGGTCATTAGACTTTCACTCTCCCCTAGCTAGCCTAATTACTAAGGCAGAGCCTGAAAAATATCTAGAAACGGGAGTTGCGATCTTAGGCCAATCTAGTAATCTTAGAGCTAATAATTTGCCGAATAGCATAGCAAGATTACTAGGCAACTTTGTTCCTACTTCCTTCCGCGGGGTGCCTTCTATTAGTTATAGTAGAAGACTAAAGCACTATCGAGCCGGGAGCGAATTAGCGAATTAGAAACTCGGCAATCTCTAGCCTAACCGGGATCCCTTTTCTTCAATAGCCTAATGCTTATATATAGGTACGGGTACGGGTGCCTATCCTACCGTAGACTTTGGCCGGGTCTAAACATAGTCCGGGTAATTAGTCCTCGCCATGCCTCGGGATCGGTTAGTAGAATGAGACTAGTCGACCGGGACAACATCGTATCGAATAGGTAGCACGCTACCGTGCGGTGCTAGTAGGGTTTTAGAGGGACCCCTAAACCCGAAGCGAGCCCTAGAAAGTAATCGACTATCTAGGTCCTAAGCCTCAACAGTTTCTAGGGTTTATAGCTTTTCGGGGTTAAGGCAATGCCCTCATCTAGGAGGTTACTCTTGGTTGTCGCTTCTATCGAGACCTCCTAAGACACTTTTCGTAACTAGCGCCGTAGGTCGTTTGTCGCCTCCTACTTGTGCGTAGTTATCCGTACCTAAGGACTACCATTAACCCAACCGCCTAATGCGATTAAGAAGAGATAGCCCTACCTTCGGCTCTATTAATAAGTAAAACCTAAACCTACACAAACCCAAGGACTAGGCAGTATAGGAAGGGACTATAGGTAGCATGACCCATCGGGCTATAGGAAGCCATGCTAGGCGGACTAGCTAGCGTAGTAGCTATAGAGGCAGTTAGTAGTGATTAGAGCTCTATAGTAGAGGCACATAAAACGTAGCAAGTAATGTGTACTAAACGAAGGTTAATGATGTCTCCCCCTAATGGGAAGAGGGCTATATGTACTAGTCGAGGCCCCTATCTAACTAGGCAGCTAGGTGTGTCCTAGTTGCTAGACAATACTAGTAGCCTCTATATCATTCTAAGCATTTTCGGCCCGTTTCGGCCCGATAGCGACCCGCATAAAGTTTAACGGCAATCCGTACCTTAATTGTACTAATATTATATAGGGCTATACCGGCGGTAGCCGTATTAGCCTTCTTAAGGCTATATGCCTTTAGATTAACCTATCTAACCGTAAGGAGGACCTTACTAACGAGACTTAATACTTCGACTACCTAAAGTATACCTCTCGTAGCTCGGGCTACTTCTAAGTAAGTCGTTTTAGTCTAAGATAGGTTAGATAGGGCTAACTAGCGTCTAGATTCCCGCCGAATACGAGCCTACTATTAAGGCGGCTAACGGATTGCGCTAGGAGGCCCTAGACTACCCGACCGACGCGAAGAAGGCCGAAGAGGCCTACTAAGCCTATATATCGGTCTACGAGAAGGTTAAGAAGTACGTATTAGCCTATATAGAGTCGGGTTACGCTAATTAGAGCCCTCTAGGAAGTATCTACGTTTCGAAGGCACCGGCAATCTTTATACCTATATAGATAAGGCCGAATTTAATATATCTAGTCCGTCTCGATCCCCCTTTCCCTAGTTTATCTTAACTAACCTTCCTTAGGCCCTTGGAAGGACCGCGATACCGCGATAAAAGAAGAGATAGAGCGTAATATAGCTACTAGGATATATATAGATCCCCTTAACCCCTTTTAGCCCTTACTAATCCTATTCGACTAGACTCCTATTAAAAAGCGTAAGCGTATTAAAAATAGCTACGTATCGTCTTAAAAGAAGATAAAGGGGCTCGAGAGAGATTAGAAGGAGGTCGCGAAGGGCCTAAGCGCCCGCCTTTAGCTATACGCGGGTCAAGTTAAGGCGTTTTAGCGCGGTTTGGATCGTATACCTACTAGTAAGGCCTATACCTTCCTCGTAGAGCTAGTAAAGGAGTCGCCGACTCCTAACGACCTATCTAGGGAGTTCGTAACCCCTTAGGAGGTCTTTCGGGGCCGATAGGTCGATGAGATTTCTTTCGGGGTTTAGTAGAGCCCTTTTAGATCGAGAGGACCCGTATACTTACTTAGTACGAGTCGAGTTTTAGGTTAGTAGTTCTAGTCGCCCCTAGTTAGCCTATTTTAGGCCGTTCGCGCCCCTTAAGCGAGGAGTTAGCTAGATATACCTAAATGTAGTTTAACTAAGGCTAAGTTCCCTCGGGTTTGTCTATATTACCTCCCCTTGCCCTATCTAGGCCCGTCTCTACGCCTATTGCGCCTTGCTCGGATACGTGTTACTAAATGTTAAGGGTACTAGCCTATAGTAGGGAAGGAGAGTTCATTTAGTATCGGAAGGGCTCCTATCTATACTATATTACTACCCTATAGTAGAATACTATCCGTTTGCGTAAGGGACGGGTACTACCTCGTACTTACGTTCCTTCGGGGCCTCTTTCGACCCTCTATTCGCCTAGCGAACGCCTTAAGAGCCGCCTTGCTTAGGTATTCTACCGGTTCCTAGGTATTTTCCGCCTCTCCGTATCCCTTCTAGGATATAAGGTATTCCTACTTCCTATCGGGCCCCCTTTCCTTCCGGATAATCCTTTCGACCTTATATACGTTAGGGTCGGCCGCC
>LFZO01000176.1:0-61521 GCA_001578225.1 Pseudocercospora musae | reverse complement strand
CTTAGGCTAAGCTTTGCGTGTTTAGGATAATTGAGGAGTGTATCTTCCCTTCTATAGCCTTTCGGCTCTTAAGCTAGGCTACTTAGGATATCTTGAGATTCGGGTAGAGTCTTCTATTCTCTTCCTAGATCTTGTAGATATAACTAGGGTCTTTAGGGTTGAATCCTACGGCCCTAAAGCCGTAGACTAGTACCTAGTATATTAGGGCCTCTACCGTAGCGCTAGGGAGCGTCTTCTATATCTACCCTAGTTCATTTGTTAACTTGTCTTTAGCGGGTTTAGATACTACAAATACCTGTAGGTCGCCGCTCTCGAGTTTCTTAATAGCAATTACCCCCGGATCTTTCAGCCCCTAAAGTATTTCCTAGTTAGTAAGGCCTTTCATCTTTTCTTACTCTTCTTTCTAGCTAACCCTTATTGTAATTATGTAACTTTTAAGGGGGATTCTCTATATACTTAGCATAGCTAGCTAGCCCTAGGAGGTAGCCTATGCCTATGTTCTCGGTTCGGGTATTTTCGTTGTTGTATAGAGGTTCTGTAGATAGGTTTAGAGGGTGTTTGTAGTGTCGGCGTCTTTCAGTTAGTGTAGGAGCTAGGTCTAGGCCCGCTAGAGGAGGGAGAGGAGGGATAGGAAGTCTAGAGCCTAGGGAGCATCTAGTACCTTTTGGATATCGTCTATTAGGGTCTATAGGTTCTTTTAGATGCTTCTGTTCGTTTTTAGCTAGTTAGGCTATTCTTTCGGGCCTTTAGGGCCCGATTTGGGTGTTGGTTAGCCTTTAGTCTAGCTTTAGGATAGAGGCTAGATCCCTCCCTCCCTCTACCTTTCCTCGGGTCTACCGTCGCGGTGTTGCTTCTAGAGAGGTGTGTTCGTGTCTCCTACTCTCGTAGGCGCTAGCGCCTTAGCCTAGGAGTTGGACATTCTTTTTTCTTAATCTTTTTCGCTATAGTATATAGTATACGTCGGATATTAGGGACTAAGGATCTCGAGTCGAATTTGCTATAGTACGTAGTATCTATTAGACGCGTTATAGTATTATTAATAATATCGGAAGACGAGATAAAAATTCTACGTCGATTACGTATTATCTAAAAGCGGTAATCGGCGATAAGGTTCTTTTTAATATAGTATATAATATACGTACTATAGTAAAAAGCTAAATACTTAGAAACGCTAAATACTTAAAAACGCTAGGTACTTAGAAACGCTAGATACTCGGAAACGCTAGGCACTCGAATACGCTAAGTACGCGATATACCTAGGTACGTAATAGACTACGTTTAGGCTCCCGGATATCGCGTACTTAGCGTATTCGAGTGCCTAGCGTTTCCGAGTATCTAGCGTTTCTAAGTACCTAGCGTTTTTGAGTGTTTAGCGTTTCTAAGTATTTAGCTTTTTACTATAGTACGTATATTGTATACTATATTAAAAAGAACCTTATCGCCGATTACCGCTTTTAGATAATACGTAATCGACGTAGAATTTTTATCTCGTCTTCTAATATTATTAACAATACTATAACGCGTCTAATAGATACTACGTACTATAGTAAATTCGACTCGAGATCCTTAGTCCCTAATATCCGACGTATACTACGTACTATAGTAAATTCGACGCGAAATCTATTCTATCGTATACTATAGCAAATTCGACTCGAGCCGATATTATCTATTATATACTATAGTAAATTCGATACGAGATCTCTATTATATATAATACCGAAATAAAGACTATGCCTATTCGTACTAATTTAGAGCAATATCGACCGCTTATCGAGTATATTCTATATACCGAAAAGCCGTATACATTCGTAGCGCTTTATATACGTATCTAGTTAGAGATAGGTATAGACCTACTATAGCGTATATTAAGGGACCGGCTTGTAGAATAGGGCCTATCTATAAGAAATAGGCGTATTAGGAGTAATTCATTATAGACATATATCGAGGATAACTTCTAGCGATACTATAGTCTCGGTAATAAGAAGACTATAGAAATTCTACGTACCGAAGGCTTTAAACTTATAATCTAGTAGTACTAGCGACTACACTACGAAATGGATCTCTTGCAATAGGTCGCTCCTAAGAACTATAGAGTAGTAAAGAAAGCTATTAAGCGAGTACTTCGTACCGTAATTATATCTAGTATTAAGTATAATAGTAGATATAGAGCTATCGCTAGGTATCTATATAGGAAGAACTATTTTATCGGTAGGTTAGTATTAGTTCCTTTATTAGATATATATTCGATTTGCCTATAGTATAGACGACGTGTACTATAGGTAAAGTACTAGTATTACTACTAGAGAGCCCTAGACTTCGCGGTAGAAGACAAGTACATTGCGAAGGCCGGTATACTACGAAGACCGGCATACTACGAAGATAGTACTATATATCCCTACTATGTCTCTAGAACCTATAGAGTTTAATTAAGACTAGTATTAAACTAACCTTTTCCTATAGTATACTAGATACGTACTATAGCTAAAAGGTTAGTATTACTATTACTTAAGGACTTTGTACCTAGCTCTATCTCTAGACTAGGAACGCAATACTCTACCGACTCTATACTAGAACGGTACATTGTAGGAAATCCGCTCTATCCCGGGACGACTATTTACCTATATTATATTATCTACGTACTATAGCTAAATAGTCGTTCCCGAACATCCCCTTTATACTAGGATACTAATTACCGTTATAGAGACCAAATCTATAAGATCGCCCGTAAACTCGATAAGACACTATTCGTTAAGCGACGACTTTATAAACCGCGCTTCTAGCCTACCTATAGATAGCTAAAAGCAATCGGACCTAACGATATATAGTCCGTAGATATATACTATAAGTTCGAGGCCTTCTTTAGTATCTAAATCTACGTCTATATCGACGTCTTCTCGTATATAATTGTTTAGTACTATATCGGTAATTTCGCAAAGACTAAGTTCTCGATATTTAAGTAATATCTAGAGATAGTAGTTACTCGTAGATACTAACTAAGGGTCGTGCGATCTAATATAGGTATCGGTATATAAATAAACGTTCTATCGCTTTTAGTATAGTATACAAATCTACGTACTATAGCGAATTAAACGGAATACCGACTAGTACTAATACGTCGTATAGAGACTCTAATAATAGTAGATATATATCTTGAACTACGAGAACTATTCGAGGGCCGAGAGCTTAATTTCTCGGACTACTTTTAGTATATAACTAGTAAAGGTAACAATACTATAGAGTACTAGAATAGCGAAATCGCAAAGGGCTATCTTAATACTTAGAGGGACTACTTTAACAAGATTAAGAACTAGGGGATTTATAATCCTAATCGGGTATATTATATCGTGTTTAGGTAAAGCGTACTATAGTATATTAATATCTCGAAGGCCTACGATCGTATCGCGTTTCTTACGGTCTATATGCCTATAATTCGCGTACAAGTTACTAAATTTGTCGAAGACTAGAATACCTACGCTATCTAGTACAATATAGATATAGAGACCTATTATACTAGCGTACTAAAGCTACTCTACTATTATCCGGAGATCTTCGGCGATAGTATATAAGACTAGCGTAAAGAGATCTATACCGATTATCTATAGATCTAGCGCTAGATAGATCGCTATAATAAATTTAGTACGTTATTAAGCTTTAGCTAATATCGTCCTATATATCTATACTAGTATCTCGGCTAACAAATATAATAGATCTCGAGGTATACCTACTACTAGTAACGCTAGAATTCTATTAAGATGTACTTGAAGCGCTTAACTTCCTACGTAAGATTTATAGTAATAAGATAGGTACTAGCGGCTCTTAAAAGCTATATATTAAAGTATATATCGTACTCCGCCGTATAGGTTAGTCCGTAAGAATAGCGTATATTATATAGAACTATACTAACACTTCTATAGTATAGGCATATATAGCTTCCGGTATAGCCCCGGAACTAGTCGAGTTTTAGCGTCCTATACGTAATAGGGCCGATCTATAGCTATCGGATCGATTAAAGGCTATGTTTAGCGCCGCTTAGGAGCTACTATAATTCATCTCTCTCTCTCTCTCTATCTTCTATTCCTATAGTTCCCTCTTAATCTATTCGCCTACGTACTCGCCTAATCCCTTATATATCCGATTATCGTATACCTACGCCTATACTACCTTTTTTTCGACTAGATCTAATAGCTCGTATCTACTACCTAAGCTACGGTACGTACTACAAATCTACCTTTAAGTTCTATTCGAAATGTAGGGCGGAGCTTCTAATAGAAGCGTCTTCCGATATCGAGGAAGAAGCTATCGACCTAGTAGATACCGCTATCTAGGCGGTTATCTAAGGTAGCCCTATATATAGAGATATAGGCAAATTTAAGCGTATAGGTATAGCTTAGGTATAGCGTAAGGCGAATAAGAAGCCTAAGAAGCGTAAACTACTAAACGCTATATATAATCCGTTATATAAAGATATCCTAAGAGGGACGCCGAGGAAGGATAAGAAGAATAAGAAGGATAAGAAGAATAAGAGATCTACTATAGCCGATACCGATTTTAGCTCTTCTAGCTCTAATACCGACTTATCTTCCGATAGCGACGATACGCTTATAGCGGTATCTCGTAGTATCGAATCTATAGGTAATAGTAATAGTAAGGGCTATAAAAGTAAAGGCAAGGCTAAAGTGCGACTATAGGTACGCTTTGTATATAAGATATACGATGTTTCTATAAACGATATAGCTAATAATAAGTCGCGGACTTGTCTACTTATCTATAGAAATACCTAGTAGTTACTTAACTAGGAGTAGATAGTCTATATCGATATATTTATCTAGGAATTCTAACGCGCTAAAGACTAACCGACTTAGTTCTTTAATCGGCTTATCTACGAAGACGAGCGTAACCGTATTATAGATCTATTATTGGACTATTACTAAGACTATTACCTTAGACGCCGGATTATATCTAATAGTAAACCTATCTATACAAAGATCTCGTAGCTAGAGTCTAGCGATTTTAATAATCTCTTCGTTGTATTCGATAGTAGGAATAGCTAAAGTAAGGCAACGATTAATATTATCCTATATAGGGAGATATACGAAGAGGAAGACTTGAATACTAACTAACTATCCGATCTAAATAACGAGAAGAAGAAGGCTAAGGCTTAGCTAGCTACCGAGCGTAAGATATCGCTAGTAAGTCTTCTAAGTATATCTAAGCTATTCGTTAGTCGCGACGATAATAATAATAGTAGAGGCGATCGTCCTCGTATACTATTACTACCTCGGTTTAAGATACTATCGCCTATTATACTACCTAGCGGTATTACGGAAGAAGAGTAGGATCGATAGCTAGGTCCGCTAGCTAAGGATTACATAGACGATAACGATAACGAGGACTTTATAAGAGTCCTCGAGGAGAGCCGCCGTTAGGTATAGCGAGATCGTATAAGTATCTCTAGTACTAGTCCTTCGATACGTCTACTAAAGCGCTCTACGAGCTAGGAATATATACTACGCTATCCTTAGCGGCCTAATACGGAGGAGGTTATTAAGCTTAGTAATAACAATCTCTCTATAGACGAGCTCGTAATACGCAAGTAGGTAAGATCTAATAATATAAGCTACTTAACGAGTCGATCGTATACTTAGAAGAAGCCGCCTATCTTCCGACCTCTAAAGCCTCGTAGTACCTAAGCTAACGAGGAAACTAGTAAGTAGGTACCTAATACTTAAGCTAATAAGGAAATTAATAAGTAGATACCTAATACTTCGCTACTATATTTACCGACTCTACTACGTCTATTATCTCTAGTATATTCTCTATCTCTATCCTAGATCTCGCCTCTACGTCCGCCTCTATCGTCTACTCCGGAGCCTACCTATACTATCTATTAGCTAGTATTCGACATAGGCAAGTATAGGCATGTCCGTCTCTAGTATAGCTATTATTTCTACGAGGATTGTCTCGTAAACCTACGATTCTACGACCGACTATGTCTACTTTATAGACGCGAGCTCTAGTTTAAACGGGCATTACTATTGCTAATAGTAGTACCTATATTACTATCGGTATTAGTATTAGGGCTAAGGCCCGCTCGGATTAGTATATAGGTATTCTAGTATAATATAGATTAGTATACTTACTTATTCCTTATAGGTAACGTATCGGTAGAATAGATCCGATAGCTAGTTCTAGGTCTAGACTCTATTTAGGCTTAACTAAGACACGAACGGCTACATTAGTAATCGCTAGCGCTAATAGTAGAGATAACTCTACTAGACTACTCGCAATCGATAACGAACGATAATATATAGTAGAACGAAGTGTCCTACTCGTAGTCGATAATAAATAATAATACGTAGTAGAACGAAGTGTCCTTTACTATAGTACAAGAAGACAATAGTTAGGTAGAGCAAGATCGAGAGTATAAAGAAAGTAGCCGATAGAGCTAGAATCTAGCTATAGGTAGTAAGGCAACTTAGCTAAGACCTAGTCTTTCTCGGAGAGATCGTATTACTACTACGTAGGCGATATCTTCTTTACTAAGGCGGCTAAGACTAAGGATAAGTAATAAAAAGGTCGTTAGCTTAGAGTAGTACTATAGTAGTAAGGATCGTAATAGCAATGCTTAAAGGATAGACTAACTAGATAGTAGGTATATAGGCGGTAATAGAGTTTGTTTCCCTTAACGATTACGGCTTCTATATTGTTATTGTCTCTAATACTTGCTATAGAATAAACATAGTTGCCTATAGTATACGAATTTACGTACTACTAGTAATTACATTTATTTACAATATAGAATACCGTCTCGAATCGCACGATTACGACAAGGTAGGCCGGGAATAGGCTATATAAGAATCTATTTCTTCTTCTAGTAATCCTTCCTTCTTTAATAGCGACCCTTTATAGCTAATACATTATACTAGTATAGTACTACTATTTCCCCTTACCGCCGCTACTAGTAGACGATATCGAGTATGTAGATAACTAACGATAGACTAGATCGGGATCTATACTAATTAGAATAGACACAATTGCCTATAGTATACGAATTTACGTACTATAGGCAATTCTACTTATCTATCTATAGACCGCCGCGAATCCTATAATTACGAGTAACTAGGATTATCGCTAGTAATAGGACTATAGACTATATAAGCGTCTTCCGTTTACTAATATCTCCTTCTTCTTCTTCCTCTACTATAGGAGTAAAGCTCGGGTCTATAGCCGCTATAGAGTAGCGGAGTATTATATTAAATACTCGGACTATTAACGTTACGTAGCGAAGATCGATACTAGTATAGAAATTATCGACCTAAGTAACCTAGATACTTCGATTTCCCTATAATATACAAGTTACTATACTATAGGGAAATATTAATATATCGTCTCTTCGAATTATAGAGCCGTCCGCTTTATAGATAATATAAGGGCTACTTCTTAAGTATATTAATCGCTTTATCGACGCTCTTCCTTCCTTAGATCTTTATCGGAATACTAATACGCTTCGCAAGAATATACTAATACTATACTAGCTAATTCTAAGACGCTAAAGGATTATAAGAAGCTCTACGAGGACTACTAACCCGCTTCGCAAGAATGTACTAATACTATACTAGCTAATTCCGAGATACTAAAAGATTATAAGAAGCTCTACGAGGAACTCGAAGGTATCTAAGATAATCTCTATACCTAACTCGAGAAACGCGATAGCGGCGAAGCGAGCGTAGTTAAGTAGAACGAGCGCTTACGAGGAGGCGTTAGACTTGCTAAAGATAATAACGACTAGTCTAATATTATAGGTTAATACGAATACTATAAGCGGTCGAGACGTCTATCCGAGCCTAGCTAGTCTATAGAACAACTAATTACCTAAGCGGATAACTAAATAACTAGGCTCGATAAACCGAGTCGATTAGGATACTTTCTAGTAAACGGCGCTAGTAAAAGTGTCTAATACGAGAACGACGGCTAATAAGAACGTAAGGCAATATTTCGACCTTACCTATACTAAGCCTTCTATAATAAGACGATAATATTACTTTACTACTAAACTACGTAGTAACCTTACTACTACCTATATTATTACTTTATACCTTACTTTTACTAACTAATAAAGCCCGCGGCGAATGTTAACTAATATCTATAATAGTATAGTAGTCTTTCTTAGGGATAGCGTCCCTTTAAAAGTTACTTAATCTTAATTAGTTAGATATCTTTAATCAATGTACGTTTACTTAATCCTCGGTATATATTAATAAGACGCTACCTTAGCGATATATATCCGTAAACGATAGTATAATATAATAGGCGTAGTTTAAGAATTGAACTTATAGCTATAATATCGTAGATATATAGAAGAGCTAGTTTATATAGTAACTATTAAGAGAAGCTAATAGTTCCTATAAAAGGGACCTTATATAAAAGTGTATACGTAGTCCGGATTATGTAACGATATCCTTCGGGATAGTTAGGATATATAATAAGACTCTCTCTTATATAGTATAAATCTAACTACTTTTTTTTTACTCTTTTTTTACTAGTTTAGTAGAATACTATATAGAAGGAAGAAAAGGAGAAGAAAAGGAAAGTTTGTTTTATTCTTTTATATAAAGAAGTACTAACTAACTTGCCTAAAGGGGAAGTCTCCGTTTTAGACATAGTACCGCCATTATTATACGGACTTAAACCGACCTTTACGAGATATTATTATAAATAGTAACGGTCGCGAATAACAGTACATATCTATATATATACGTATACGTATACGTATATACTACTAAGGCCGCTATAGAAGAATTTACTATACTTTAGTCTATATATATATCTACTAAGAACAATATATAGACTAAACATAACATTAAGAGATTAAGTCCGCTATAGAAGAATATACTAATATCTATTCTATATTTATTAAGAACAAGATACGAAAACAAGGCTAACGAGACCGAGTCCGCTATAGAAGAATTTGCTATACCTTAGATTACGTCTACTAAGTACAAGACATACTACGAACAAGGCTAGTAATAGTAAGACAAATACTAGTATTTACCTATAGTATACTAAATCCGGTACTATAGCTAAATCGCGATATACTATTATCTCGATATTTAGGCCTAGTATTATACCGAGATAAACCAAGAGCCCTAGGCTAATAGGCAAATACTCTATCGTCTACTCTATCGATAGTAGACGTAAACATCTCGAATATAGAGGAACCTTCTCGCTTAGTCTAGTATTAGTATCGCAATAGATAAGTAAGACGATTAAAATACTAATATTTGCCTATAGTATAGTACGCTACGTACTATAGTTAAACGTTATTATTTTAATCGTCTTATACGATAGTATCGATAACTTAAGTATATCGGTAGACTACTAGTACGATCTATAGACTATCTAGTTTTACTAAAGACGATATACTAAGTAGTATAAGAGGGAGACTAGAAGGGCTATATAAGATATTATCTTCTACTAACTATCTCTTCCTTTCTTCTAATAATAGGAGTAAAGCTCGGGTCTATAGCTACTACTAAGCTACCGAGTATTATCGCCGCTAGTAGACGGACGTAGATTTAGTAACTTCTAGATAACGAGACCTATACTACGTTAACGAGCGAGAAGAGACGATCTTAACGATATATATATCGCTCCTTAGGGTTAGTAATCCTAGTAGGGTTAGGGTTAGGGTTATAAACCCTAAGTCCGAATACAAAGTTATTCTAAATAGCCTATTTACTCGAGATCTTTTATTATTCTCCTAAAGGTTATATAACCCTAGCGTAACCTTAGTAACCCTAAGGTTAGTTACTATAGTAACCGTATTATTCGCAAAAATCGTTCTCTTTAGCTCCTACTTCTATAGAATAGTCTATGTTCTACTACCTTTAGTAACGATAGTAAATAAATAAACGAATAAATAAGTAAATAAATAAACGAAGTACTAATTTATAATACTTAAGAGCCTATAGTACTTGCGTATATATACCGCCTACTAATAGCCGCCTTAACTATAAAGATACTATGTTCTCCTAATACTTCGTTATTATAACAATACTATAAGATTAGTAAATACGAGAGTAGTAGCGAATATATTTAGATATAGTACTTTTACTAAGGATAACGAAGATCGAGCTAGCGGAGCGTAGGAGATTAATAATAATATTATTACTAATAATAATAGCGCGCCGAAGAGCCTACCGATATTATTCTAAATATCGATATTTAGTAAATAAGTTAAAGCCCGAGTAAAAGAAGAAATAATATTAGTCTAAGAGGGCTAAGATAGTAGCATTTGTATATAGTACGCAATTTACTATACTATAGGCAAATGCCGCTATCTCGGTACTCTCGAGAGATTGCTTCGATATATATATACGTATATAGAACGCTAGTACGACAATAATATTAAACGCCTCTACTAAAGATAGATCTAAGCCATATTTAGTATAAGCCTTATTATCCGATTAACGTACGTAGGATTTAGCTATAGTACGTAGTATACCGTACTATAGGTAAATCCTACGTACATTATCTTTATTAGAAACCTCTCTACGATAGTAGTATTATATACTAAGCGGCCGGCTTCGCTAAAAATAGTCTTAGTAATACCGCGTCGCTACTAAATATACTAACGAATACATATTCGTATAAGGCTATTATCGAGAACCTAGCGCCGATATACCTACTAGTAGAAGCGCTCGTTATCGTATTAAGTACTTTTACTAGTACCGTTTACTAGAAAGTATCTTAATCGACTTAGAATCTCTAACCTATAGTTAGCCTAGAAGCTAGAATAGTTAATATATAGCTACTTCTACCTAGGATCTTTAATATATAGCTAGCCCGGAAGCTAGAATACTCGATATATAGCTACTTTCTACTTAGAATCTTTAATATATAGCTAGCCTAGAAGCTAGAATACTTAATGTATAGCTACTCTCTACTTAGAATCTTTAATATATAGCTAGCCTAGAAGCTAGAATACTTAATATATAGCTACTTTCTACTTAGAATCTTTAATATATAGCTACTTTCTACTTAGAACCTTCGACCTATACCTACTTACTATTTAGAATCTTCTACCTACTACTAGCTTCTACTTATAGTCTTAACTATACCGCCGGCTTAAGGCTAAATCTTCTAGCCATTGTTCGTCCTCGTATACCTACTTAGCTCTATAGTCTTTCGGGTATCTATATGTTTAGAGTCCTTACCGTTATAGTTATAATCTTTTATAAGCGAAATATAGTACTTATACGCTCTAGTAGTAATATAATAGAACGGACCGAGCTTAGAATACGTTACTTTATCGGCGCCGTAAGTTAGTTCTATATACCTCGAGATATGCGTTAAACGCTACCTTGTACTAGCGTTAGTAATTATCCTACTCGCTAAACGGTATACTAGCCGTTACGCTATGCGGTCTCGTATTATTACTTTATAGATAACTAAGCTTAATTAATAAGCTTGAACGATAGATATTAATTAACTAGCCTAGCCGAGCGACTAGAAATGCCTAGAAAGAGTGTTATTTCGGATACGAATTATATATACTTTATTCGTATCGTATCGAGTTTAATATAGAAGCTACTTAAATCATTATATTAAGAGCTATGCAAACCATTAAAGTTAGAAGCATTCAAGCTATTTAAACTACTAATATTAAAGCTAAACCTATTTAAACCGTTAAGATTAATACTAACTCCTTTCTAACTATTAAGATTAAAGCTAGAAATACTATATACTTAGCCCTTCTTACTATCCTTCTTGCCTCCTACGGATCTAGGCGACATTAGTAGAGGTATCTACCCTAGATAATGTCCCTATACTACCTTGAACTTCTCTCGTTCTATACCGGTAGCCTCTCGCTCGATTACTACTTAGGCTATTCCTTAAGACCTAGTACTCGTCGGCTATACCTGTTGCTAGTAGACTTGCCGCTACATTTCCTTATTAAGACGCTATACTCGCTTAGTAAATAATAGCTACTATAGGTTAAGCGGCGCTAGCTTCTTAGAAGCCTTCTTACTATTATTCTAAGAGCTTATCGTAGCGATTATAGCGACTATGCTTAGTATATAGTATATAGTATATAGTGTATAGACTTGGTTAGTAGTATATTACTAATATCTCGTAGTATACCTCGCTAAAGATAAGGATAGAGCCTTAATAAGTACTACTCTTCGACTAGACGTTTACTTCTATTACCTATAAGTACGTACTTATCTACGTAGTAAGCGTAACTAAGTAACTACTATAGTAAGTAGTATATGCGGTATAGTATACTAGCCGAATAACTAGATAATCGTAATAGTAAGTAGCGTATGCCTTATAATAGACTACCTATATAATCAAATAGTTACTATATATAATGTATATACTATAGCGCGGTTTCTAATCGAGTATTCGAACAAACTACTAAATCCGGCTTTAGTATACTAGTATAGATTACATACTACGATACTATAGCGACGTAAGGTAGCGACCTATATAGTAGATAGCGGAGGTTCTATATATCGAGCACTCTCTTCCTATTTAACTTTCGTGTTAATCTAACTATTTTTAAGCTTAGGAGACCTCTACGGCGGTAGCGCTTAGCTTAATAACGACTCGATATTCGAGATCTCTAGTAAATATACGTTAGCGATACGACGCAAGGCTATAATACTCCTTCCTATTTAAGAGACGTCGATAGCATTTCACTATAGTATATACTCTACGTACTATAGCTAAAGCCCTATCGCTATTATAGAACAAGCTTCCTTCCTCCTAGCCTTAGAGGATAGCCCTATAATGTAGGTATCGAATTAGGCTCGATAATCCTCGAATTAACTATAGTATATATCTCGCTAGTAACTAGTATTTAGTCCGAGTTAGGCGCTTAGTATTATCCTTATACTTGCCGTCGTTACCTAATTAGGAAGCCTCTCGTATATTCCGCTTTACTCCCTAGCTAGAGTAAACTTTATACTAGCGGCTAACTTAGAATTACCTATAGTACCTAAATTTAGGTACTATAGGTTATTGTCTATTACTTTCATAGTATAGGTTTACCTTAGAAGGGGACTTCAATATCCTAACTTTACTACTACCCTACTTTATTACTATTATCGAGCGGTATAGCTACTCGACAATCCTAAACCTTATCCTTATAGCTCTTATAACTATATATCTTCCGCTATACTCTCTCGTTTCTTCTTCCTTCTTTCTCTATATCGTATATACCCTCTTATCCTCGTCTATAATAGTACCTTAAATATAAGAACTACGTTAACGATATAGAAAGTAATAAAGATAGTACTATAGTTTAGTCCTCCTTCGGACCCTATAAGCAATATTGTATATTCTAGCTACTAGCGGTATTTAGCAAGATTAATACTAATACGCTTTTAGTCTAGTACGCCGCGTAAAGATCTACGCTCTACGCTTAGTTAGAACCGGCTACGCTAGCTAAATAATAGAGTATATATATTCTTAGATAGTACTTAATAGTAGTCGAGGGTAGTTAATAGCTAACTAGCTCCTAGTTTTTACCGTATCGATATGCGCCGCGCTATTAGGCGCTCTAAGATTACCGCTATACGAGAGAAGGTAGTACGAGTTACTATAGTACTAGTAGTAGCTAGGCTATAGGTATAGCTAGTAGTAGTAGTATAGTAAGGGTATTTCGATTATTCTATGTATAGGATTGACTTACTAACTTGTACGAGGGCACCTCTACCGCCTCCTCTACTACTACTATAGTAGTAGTAAGTATATATTAATCCTTAATCCTTAATTAGTCTTCAAATTGAGATACTAACTTGCATAGTAGATAGTAGGTATAACTACCGCCTCTACCGCTACTATAGGCGTAAGTTCTTCCTTAATCTATATCGATAAACAATATACTAACTACTTTAATAGCCCCGCCGCTACCGACGACGACGACGACGATAATAACGAGTACGACGACGACGATATAGGCGCCTTGCCTATTATATAAGTCCGACTTGTCGCTAAGCTTAAATCTAGATACTAATATATATATAGCGATAATAATAATAACGAGTAGTACTACGAGCCCGCTATAGAATAGTATATCTATCTAGTAGTCTTATCGAGTAGTTAAGTAGTATACTAATAATCGTATAGAGATAGCGACGATAATAATAACGACGAAGAAGACGAGGACGACGATAACGATAAAGAAGACGAGGACGACGATAATAACGACGATATACCCGCTACTACCGCTCCTACGCCTCGTTGCCGCGGCCGCCCTACTAGGTAGGGCCTTTAATATATTATACCGATAGTAGGTAGCTTAGTAGAGGTTAATCTATAGGTATACTTTACTTCTTATCCTTACTAATCGATTAATAAACGAGTAGCTAATTATCGTATATAGATCTAGTAAGTAGAGCTCGCGCGTATACCTAGACCTATAGGTATATTAGGAAACTAGTACTACGCTAGTTAGATCTAAGATCCGGCTCGTAGGCTTAGTAAGCTCCGTATACCTACCTGCCGCCGCTACGTCTATAAGTCGTAGCTTACGAACGACTATCGTTAGATCGATAATTGTCGCCGCTACTCTATAGTAGATACTAATACTATCGGTACTCTAGTATCTACTCGTTACGGTTAGTATCGCTACGTAAACTAGACTTGCGACTAATTACTTTTTCGCGTAGTAAGACCTAAAATATAGTAGTAAGACGTACAATGCTTACTAATAGTATTCGGTATTCGATGTTTAGCGTTTAGATATAGTAGCTAGTCTACTTCTTTATTTGTTTATTTCTTTACTTTGCTTTACTATTTGCTAGCCTTCGGGCATAATAGGCTATATTCTTTGCTTTATTTTTATACTCTTAGTAGGTCTTCTATTTAGCGTTTAGGTATAGTAGCGCTACTACTATAAATAAACTCTCTTCTCGCTCTACTAATCTTATTACTATATTAATCTTCTACTTCTAGTATCCTTGTTCCTCGGCTTACTAGCGTACTAATAAATAGGTAGAAGTCCTTCTTAATTTGCTATAGTATACTAACGATAGCTTAATTAATAAATCTATAGATAGAAGCGAAGGATAAAGGACTACTAAGTTAAGTCGATTAAGCTACTTTCTACTAAAGTACGCTAGTAAAAGTACTTAATACGATAACGAGCACTTCTAGTAGTAGATCCTTCGCCGTAGATATACTTGTAATAACGCCGCTAGCGATCGGTAGAGTATAGGAAGCTAGTCTATCTACTCTATATATTAAGGCCTAGTAGTAGACTAATCCGATTATTACTAGCTCGTAGTAGGCGCGTATACGTATACTTACGAAGGTATCGGCTTTAAGATTTATAATAGATATACTAAAATAGAGTATATCCTTATCGGAATACGCTTACTAAGCCGTATTATACTTCTTAGGCTCTATAGCGATAGAAATAACCTCGAATTGCGAAGACTCGGATACCTTATCCTTTATTAACTATAATCGCTCGATATCGTCGTAGTAGACCTAGTCCTTTATTAACCGTAATCGCTCGATATCGTCGTAGTAGACCTTGTTCTTATGCTACTTTCGTACCTCCTCTTTATGTACTCTATAGGTCCGTCTATCTATTACTAATAGGAAGAAGTATATAACTTTTAGCCTAACTTGCTACTTATAGTTAAGCAAGTAGCGGAGATAACGGTATTTAGCTATAGTACGGCTTGTACTATACTATAGCTAAATCTCGATACCTCCGCTACTCTTCGGTTAAATAGAGGTCGGAGTCTTACTCGGGATCGCTATTCTCGTAAGCTTCCTTCTCGATAATAATCCTTAAGGAATACTCTCGTAGTAGGCTTACTTATACGAGAAGATAGAACTATACTAGTATAGCTTAATACTCTCGTAGTAGGCTTACTTATACGAGAAGGCGAAACTATAAGAAGCTAGTAGACCTTTCTTGCGATCTCCTTTATAGTACTTACTAATATTGACTTCGGCGAGGCGCTATCGAGATCGACCTTTATAAAGTCGGCTAGTTTGCGCGTTACAATAGCGACGGTTACGGGTACTACTAGTATAATAGTCCTAATAGGCGTAATTAAGAATTTGCGAGCCTACCTTAGTATTAACTTTTGTATAAGGTTAATCTTTAAAGACCTACCTAACGCGACGTTTAAAACTATACTCGAAGTAGTTAGTCTCGTAGTATTTAGCTATAGTATACTAAATGTATACTATACTAAAAGCTATTAAGATATCGAGGACATACCGGATATTTTCTTTAGCGTTAGGCGTAGCTTGCCTTACGTACTAGCCTTCGGTTAGTTATTGTCTAGCTTTAGTATAAGGACGCTTTTAGGTCGAATAGAGCGAGCGAGACGCTATTTGTATCTAGCGCCGCTATATCGTCGTTTATATAAGATTAGCGCCGGATATTAATCTTTAAAGACGTATTCGAGATAGTAGTCCTATAGTCTTATAGTATTTAGCTATAGTACGCGAACTATGTACTATACCGAAATTAGTAAGAGGTTAGAGATATACGGACTAAATTAGGTCCTAAGAGCTACGTAGGCATAATAATTAAATATTTACTCTCTTATAGTATTTCGCTATAGTATATAGCCTATATACTATAGCGAAAGCTTTCAAGATATCTCATTATCCTAGAAAGCTCTAATACTAAGCTTACGTAAGTATCGTAACTAAAACGAAGCTCTTCTTAGGGCGTAAACCCTATAATACTAAGGCTAAGCCGTCGTTATCGTATTAAATACTTTTACTAGCGCGGTTTAGCGGAAAGTAGCTTAATCGACTTAACTCGACTAAGTCGTACTAGGCTAAAATATCGAGCCCTATTCAAGCCGCCTATAATACTATAAATAATAGCTATTAATGTATAGACTAGATAGCCTTACTATTATCTAATTAGGCTATAGCCTTACTACTATCGTCTAACTAGGCTCTTTAGTATAGTAGTTTATTACGCTCTATAGTATAGTATCGGGGCGTAGCTACTCGAGGACTATCTTATAGGCTTGCCTCTCGAGGCTCGGGTCTATAGCCGCTACTAAGTAGCGGCTAAGAGTCCTAAGCTTATAATATGTAAGGGTAGCTACAATCTATATACTTGCGTTATACTCGATTAAGAATATCTCTTTTATACTAGAGTAATCCGAGTTCGAATCTCGGAAGGGCTATATTCTTTTACTAGATATCTAGTTCTTTTGCTTTTTCTATATAGTATATATACTATACGCTATAGCTAAATAGATTGAGATTACTAAGGTATTTTGCGGAACTAGCTTGTTATTATTAATAACTATACATTACACCTATATTATAGTTTAAATTAGCCTTAAGTAAGTATACTTCTAGTATTTTACTCTTAGAACCTCCGGTATTTAGCTATCGCATATAGGCTTAGAGACCTCTAGCATTTCGCTATAGTATACAATAGACGTACTATACGTAAATAGATAGTTATTAATACTTAATAGTCCTAGTATAGAAGGCCGTTACTACCTCCGAGTAGAATAGGTATCTAGTATCGGATATTCGAGGCTTGAAAGCTCTAGATACGTAATTTAATTAGTATCTTGTCTATTCCAATAACTTTAGCTATAGTATACTTACTATATACTATAGCGAAATTAGAAGGAATACCGATAGCTAGTATTAATATTTAAAAGTAATATTAATAGCTAATATTAATATTTACTACTACTAAGTATTACGATATTAGGGAAGTAGAGGTTACGGAATACGCTAAATTGCGTATAGTATAGTAATTTGCGTAATATAGCTAAATACTAATATATACGAGATACTAACAAACGCTAGATACTTAGAAACGCTAAATACTTAAAAACGCTAAATACTTAGAAACGCTAAACACTTAGAAACGCTAGATACCCGATTAACTAGAAACCCGAGGTACGTCATAGACTACGACTAGGCCACGGCCGATATACCTAGGTACGTAATAGACTACGTTTAGGCTCCCGGGCGAAGAAGCTATTCTGTTCGATTGTCTATTAGTATGAACATAAGCCGTGCATGATATCGGTGGGATCTGAGAGTCCTCTTGGACGGGCTGATTCTCAATCGACCCCAGTGTACGGTATGAATATTCCCCATGGCTGTGCTGTAATCTGCGCAGTGTGTTTGAAACGGACTAGGCCAGGAGAAGTATTGTTTATGAGGACCGCAGCAACTGCCTCCCACTCTCAAACATGATTAGATATCTGTGATAAGAGTGCAGAACGAAGCCTATCGATTCATGGCGTGGGTCTCGTATCATGCTTCATAACATCGGAGAAAAAAGCGTCCTCTTGATTGAACCTTGCTTGACTGCACGAGACCCAGGTATTGCCATATCTCTCATCATGAACACGATTTTCATAATTGCCTACGGATCTAGATGAGCGGATTGAGCCATTCATGGCGAATCCCTGGATGGAACGCAGAATCGCCACGGGGGTTGTGCTGTTGTTTGGGAGACTTGAATTTCTATTTGGCTAATGTGGTGGAGAACATTCGGATTGAGATGAAAGTACGCGAAATTCGCTGTGAATCCTCTTGCTATATCCACAAATTTGGATAAAGCTACCGGCAAACCACCTGGCCCAAAGTACCTTTTAAATCACGGAACAAATCTGGAATGAGGACTTCGACTTCTCTCAGTCGGGAGGAGATCATTTCGGCATTGGCAAGGACAGAAGAGAAGACGTCGGCTTCGAGGAAGACCAGGGACATCATGAGAGCGACGAGCGTTCCGAGGATGATGAGGACGATGGAGGGTTCCAAGATTACGAGGATTGGAAGGAAGAGAGACGTGCTGGTACTCTACCAGAATATATTCGAGATCGAGCCGAGGAAGATCGCAGCGAGGACGAAGCTCTAGAAGAATGGATTCAATCCATCAAACAGGATTCCATTGATCTTGGCTTCGAAGTACCCGAAGAACCTGCGAGGTCAGAGGAGACAGATGGCATCGGAAAGGCTCAAGTTGAGATCCAGGAGGATATTCAAACAGCCATCACGCCCGGGAAATGATCATTCAGTACCTCCTGCGGCCATGCTTCGTACTCTGCCGATTCGTCGCTTCCTCCAGTTCTCCGAAACATTCCAGCATCTTGGCCAGCAGAACAACAGCCTTTGCCACAATTCGTCCCTCTCGCAGCTCAAAACATCCTCGACAGTCTTAAATCACATTTCAACTTTTTGCTTACCTCCGCACGTGGCTCCTATCCTGGGTCCATCACAACGACCTTCGCAAACCCGACCCAACCAGATCCTAGACCTACTCAACGTCCAGCTCCCAAACTCTCTACCCAACCAGCTCCGGCTCGTCCACATCCAGCTCAAGCAAAACCCACCATCGCGGTCCCTCCAGACGAAAATAAAAACTCGCCTCGCCTCAAACTTGACTCCAAGAGCACCATCGATTTCGAGTCTGCGTCCACGAAACGAAGCGAAGCGAGACGGTAGTGAATTCTCCTTCTTCAACGGAAATAAGAAAAATCTCTTCCCACATAAGTTAATTTTCCGGACTGGATCAGTGAGGCGAAACGTCCTCGCCAACAGACTCCAGCCTAAGCAATCCCATCCCTAGGAAGAGAGCTGTCGAGATGTGAAACTGGTCAGGACTGGGATAGATATATATCTACATTGCTAGCCGATTCGACCAGCTGGGGAGCGACATAGATACACAAACCGAAAAAGAAAATAGGTACTTTGTTAAGAGTACTGTACTCGATTGCCGATCTACGCTTGTTTCCCGAAGATCTCACACACATACACCCCCGATTGTGCATATATAATCCGAGAATCTACCCCCCCAAAAAAAATAACAACAAAGTTCTCCGCATTCTCCGTGTCGAATGCAGTTAGTTACCGTAACTACTTGCAAAAAAAGAAGAAAACATATGTCTCGGAAGAATATGTGGGATTCAGGAACGCAAGTAGTGAATTTTGTGTTGTTGTTTTTTCCTTGATACCCAGAGGTCCCCCACCCTTAACTATTATGTAGATGTAACTATGGCAGTGCCGTAGGCAAACTCCTTCTGACTCAGATTATGCGACCGATGCTCCTTCTTTGTGTGATGGCACTTGTGTGTGTGTCGTGGCTTGACTCGATGTGGTCAAAACGAGTTTGGGTGTATCGCTCATGCTCGTCCGACCGATTGCTTGGGTTTTGATTATTCTGGTCGGATGTGCGAGTCGACCAACCAGATGGATACAAGGGATGGCCACACAAACAGACACTGCTTGTCTAGCTGCGTAATCGTTTCTAGACTGGTGTGCTCGAGGTGAGGACTGTCGGTTTTGACACCCATGGGGCGTCGTCCTGCATGGAAATGCGACTTGACGACTCATTCTTTTGTGAGGTAACAATCTGCCGCAGTCGGCGTTCGATGGTCACCCGTGGTCGTTGACTGTCGCGCATTAGTTGGAAATTGGCGGATTTGACGTCGGGATTGATCTGGTCACACCGTGTTGTGTGCGTGGAGAGACGCCTGACCAGGTCCAGATGTCGTTGCAAGCGAAGAGGTGAGTTGCCAATTCAAGAATTCATTCCCTCTCGACCCGCTTGGAAAGATTGTGCTAGCTAGTTGAATACTACTAGCTTAGGTATGGTTCTGTCGCTTTGCTCACTCTTCTTCCAATTTCTGTAAGGTCGGACAGTTCCTCTCAAATTCAGCAAAGGTCCGACAAGGCTTCAGGCTTCCATCATCCGACACGACCGAAGCGGCCATGACGGGTGTTATCGAATCTCCGTCTTCTTGTGCAGGCTCAAGTGACGCTGCGGAGCCGGGCTGCTTTCCCAGCCCGGCATGTGCTTCACTTTGTGAGACTTGCTGCTCAATGTCCAATGTCGCACGCGGCAGCTCCATTTCTGCGGTACTAACACGGCTTGGACTGAACAGTTCCATCTTCCCAGGCAATATGTCAGGCTGGTTCCAGATTGTGAAGGTATCCAGTCCTCCGACTTGCTCGGTAGTGACGGCAGGTCCAAAGATGAGCGTCCGCCTGCTGACAGTGTAGAGCAGAACATCGATCCAGCCGTTTGAAGCCAGCAAAAATCCGGCAACGGTAAGCTCGGCATATCCAACGTTTCCTCCAGCCATGATCTTGAGTCGGGCAATGACGGCAGGTAAAGTGCAGGCGACGTATGCAATTGGGTACATGATAATGCTTCTAGCCGCTGATTCTGCTCGCATGCGCGTGTCTGGGGCAGAGTAGAAGAACGACCGGACTCTTCGCCAGAGAATTGCGAACATGAGTGTGTAGACTATGATAACGGTGGCTTGAGTCGCAATCAGCCAGAGGTAGTGGAACCAAAGTCTGTCCATGAGGTACTTCTCGTTGATCCAACACCAGACTCCCGCTCGCATATAGAAGTCCCGCGGATGAATGACTACTCCAATGGTCGAGATGAAATAGTCGAGGGCCCAGAGGACGATGATCATGAACAGGAATGGGGCATAGGGCAAGCGCTTGTCGAACACCACATCGGCGAAGAGATGGACGGCCAATGCGAGGGTGAAGAGAGCGATGCCTGCATCGCCAGCGTTGAGCATCCAGCCCTGTGCCCAGCAGGTCGGAGTCAAAGCAAAGATGCCATCTTTTCGCAGCCACTGGGTGCTGATACTGAAGCCGATTGATTGCTGTACGTCGGCCAGCATGAGGTTGAGTAGCAATGCCACGTATTGGTTGATCCGAGCATAGCCACGGTGTTTCCACGTGATCACTCGGTAGCTCAGGTATGTAAGAAGTGCTCCCCCAGAGACGGCGGAGAGGATGGCGGCGACGGAAATTGCTATGAGTCCAGTGCGAACATCCGGTGGTAACGGCGTCTGTGTACCCGCTAAACCAGCGTGCTGCATGTTGAACGCGGGCGCATGGCCGACGATGGTCGAGTGAATGGAAGAGTGCGATGTGGCAGTATGATGGCTGATGCGTGGCCAGGACCAGAACTAGTTCTATTGTATGACCTCGAAGCCAGCTCGGTCGGGTCGGAAAGTCAGGGTAAAGGTCCGCGCGTGTACACTGTACAGTATGAAGCTGATACGCAAGCGAGGTTGCGAGGTTGCTATTGCTAAGCGCACTTCTGCTTAAGTCCCGAGCGATGTGGTTGGACGTGTTCCGCACTTCTCATGGAGGAACATGTGAAACGCCAGGATACGCTGGACTTGCCGATGATTCCTCGAATGTCACGAAAATCAACCTTCTTCTGCATTGGCTCTGAGCTGACATGGACATGATGCGGTGCCTGCGGCCCGTGAGCGATATCCATTAGAGCTATCCAGGCACCGCAGCCTTGTCGTGACCAGGAGCCATGATCCGACGCAAGCGCCGCCCTCGCCTTCGTCGGCTGCTGCTTTCTGGTGAGAAGGCTACATGCGAGATAGGCTCGCGTTGTAGTGACTAGAGAGGGAACGAAGAATATAAGGCAGAGACGAGAGGAGCGATGTCCTCGTATGTCCATTGTCAACTTGCCCTCCAAACGAAAGGGTGTGGAAGGCAGACTTTCACACTTTGATGCCCAGTGTCATGTCACTTCAACTTTATGCAACCACTTTATGCATGAACTTGAGGAGAAATCATCAACGGCAAGTCAGGAACAAGTTTCAACACCGCGAGGAAATGCCAGCGCCACACGGCCGAGTAACACGATGCTCCAGAGTAGCACATGTCAAGATGGAGACTGGAAAACAAAGACCGACTGTCACTGGTGAGACTGAACTGGCGTCGTAGTGCTAAATCTTGGCTCCAAGAGAAGGCCATCTTGTTGTATCCATGTACCTTTGTATGCGGCAAGGTTTGACCAAGGCCCACGAGGTCCGGGGGCCCCAAAGCACACTGTAAAGCTTCACACTCGAGGGACTCCGAGATATTATCGCAAGAGCACAAAGGGCCACACCTACAAGCTCATCCACCTTCCTGAAGCAGAAACTCGACCCCCCCCCAAAACTGTTCCCAAGTATAGACGCCTGCCAGAGAACTCTCCTCCTTTCCATCGAACTTCTAGAAGCCAGTTCAGCACACTTGCAAGGTCGACATGACCAGAGCCTTGCGTCAACACGGCTGGGACGGCAAGACATTACTTGGCAACAAACACGACTGTCCGGCCACCTATACTGTGCTTACATCCTTATTACTTCGTTCTTAGCCCCTATGCTAGCCAGGAACATCACTCCATCTCGGTTTGCCACCGGTATATTATATCACCCAAGGTCGGAGAGATATCCGATATTGCGGAGCGCTCGAGGACAATCAAAGCCAAGGCAAAAGTCTGTTGTGATGGAAAAACTCTCGGGTCCATGGAAACTGCGAGGACAAGGGTAATCGACCAGCCTAAGCATTGTACCGAAGCGGCGAAGACTGCGAGATGCGGCGCATGAGGTAGAAAAAGACTTTTTATCCTTGATGATCAGATGTCGTGATGTCGCGACACTCTACCTAGGTAATGTAACGGAAGTCAGGATGCTTGTGTCCTAAATCCTCAACCTCTTCTTCGCTCAGGCCGTCTAGACGATAGTTTCGACCGCCTTTGGAGCGCAGCTTGTTCTCGTACAAGCAGTACAAGATGCCTCCGATAGCCAAAAGCAGGACGACGAGTTGCGCTGATAAATTGATTGTGTGGCCGATTGGATATGCTGGACCGTCGCTCGCTAGATAGGTCCATGTGGCGACGATGCCACCAAGAGTTCCAAGCGTAACGATCCAGCCGCTGGCTACTGCTCGCACTGGTGGGCCACCACAGTTGTTGAGTCCCCATGAAAGAAAGCCTGGACCTCCCGGGAATGCGCCTAGGGCGCAGAGATATACAGCGCCGTATCGGACGTTGGCATCGTTGTTCCAGCGCAAAAGAGCGAAGCCTGTGATGCCGAGGAAGGTGAAGCAGGCTAGACATAAGCCGCGTTGCTTGATCTTGTCGCTGATGAAGGCGATGAGGATCGCGACTGCGGATGCCGACACGTAGACTGGGACACTATACAGCTGTGCTCTGGTCGCGGTCCAGCCAAGATCTCGAAGGACAGTCGGCATGAATACGCTCAAACCCTGCACCGTAATATTTATGCAGAAGAAGCCACCGGCGCAGATGTAGTTGTTGATGTTGAATACCGCACGTTTGATATGATGCGGCTTGACATGACCTTCTGCCCCAGCTCGATGCTCGATTCGCAGCCTCTCCACAGCAATGAACTTCTCTCGCTCGGTCAAAACTCGAGACGTGCCTGGACTTTGCGGCAAGAGTAGTGGCGCGAAAGCTCCAATGATCATGGTCACCAGGCCTTCGAAGAAGAAAATATTCCGCCATGTATGGATCGGTGCAGAAGCTGCTCCCCATTCGGGAATTCTCGCGAGTCCAGCAGCCAGTAACCCACCAAACGCCCCAGCCATCGACGCGGCCGAAACATAGATGCCGACGCGGAAGTAAAGTTCTTTCCGCTTGTAGAAGCTTGAAAGGAAAAATGCAATGCCAGGCATCACACCTCCCTCGAAGACGCCTAGAAATGCACGTGCTGCGCAGAGTTGGCCGAAGGTGTTCACCCACGCCGTGCACATACTGACGAGTCCGAAGCCCATGACCTGAAAAGTTGTGAGCTTGTGATCGAAGCGTTTTTCCCGCTGCCGATTTGAACTTACCAGAGCGGGAATGTAGAAGCGTGGGCCAACTCTCTTGAGGATGATATTGCTTGGTACCTCGACGAAGCAATAGACGATGTAGAAAACTGACAGTGCCCAATTGAACCGCACCCCAACCAGATTAAGCTCTTCTCCCATGCCCTGCCAGATCTGTCAGTCAGCTACATAGATGCTTGGTGGTCTGGTCTGGTGCTACGCTACTGACCTGTATCCGCGCATTTCCTATATTGGCTCTGTCGAGAAAGCATAGGAGGTAGAGCAGTGTGACCAGAGGTACAATCTGCCAATCGAGTTTATGCCGTACCCGAGCCTCCTCCGCTTCAGTCCATGTGGTGATACTCGCTTCCGAGTACGGACCTGCCTTGTCCGTGACATTGACCTGGAGTGTGTCTACCTTCTCTTCTGCCATGGTATATTTTTCAGATGCAAAGGAGAGAAAGGACAAAAGACCTAGTCATTTTTGTTTTCTTGTACTGGTGCGACATTCTGCCGCTTTTCCAGATCCATAGAACTAATGAGGCAAGGTGGCAGTATACGCGATGCGGCAATCTATTTTCCTCACATGTTTGGACAGCGCCGAGATGAAAGCCAAGTTGTTGAAAGGAAGTTCCACGTGTATCGCAGCACCCGGTGTTGCAGTAGTGTGGTTGCCAAGGGCTCGGCATGCGGAGAGTTCTCCAGTGCTTTCAGCGCTTCGATTCAAAGATGCTGGGTGTTGTGGATATGGTTTTCTGGGGAGGAAGTAGAGGTCTAGGATTGTTGTCTGCTGGTGGAGTGGTGGCCTTTTGACAGGCTGAGTGTCGACATGGGAGGGTGCAAGCGACGTTTCTGTATGATGATATAAAACCGACCTCGTTGTCCAGGCGATCAAGAAACGAGAGATGACACTTTGCCAGGCTCAATTCCAGCCGAGACCTCACACGACGACAGATTGTAAGGGATCTCAACGATCGTATGTTCCTGGATGAGTGTTGCATTGTGCCTTGACGTGTTTGACGCCACGGCGACTGGCAGGTAAGATGGAGATTCTTCGCTGACACCAGTACCCGCACGCCTTTTGCGCTCCTTCGAACCATGAATCGCCAGCATGATATTGAGGAAAAAGGCCTGAGGCATCGCGTCGCGTTCAGAAAGTGCAGAGAGAGAGAGCTTGGGTCGTCTTGAGATCCCGACGTCAACATGGCGATGACCTCAACGACGCCAACCACTCCACGTTGATGCCGAATAGCCCGTATAGCCGCGACGCAAGGCACAAAAGCGGTAGTCGGCACGACGATGACGAGGGGTGGCGTTGATAGATGCGAGGTAGGATGAAGTTTTCCTTCTAGACATGCAAAGTCACATTACTGTGAAAAAAGCGAGAAACAACATGCTCTCGTACAGCGTAGCAGGCATTTGGCTTGCAGCAAGTGCAGCAGCGCAACAGAACCACACATATGAAGTCCCTGCAGAAACCTTTCAGACCCGTCTGCGAGTCGACAATGGAACCTATGGACCAGCAATTGAAGAGGTGCATTACTACTACGATCAGTGGCCCATCGGTATTGCCGTAGCTTCTGACGGCCGCCTCTTCTCAACATACACACGTGGAGATTATGAGTACACTCTTGGCCGTATCGTCAACGAGACCGCAGAAGAGCCATATCCTTCAGCCGGAGTGAACTTGCCACCGGACCAATTGAACACAACATGGAATGGTATTCCATTCGGATCTGGGAACAAGACTGGCCTGATCTCCGTGCAAGCCATATACATCACGAGCGCTGGCGCTGGCCGACCGGAGACCTTGTGGGCGATTGACACCGGGCGACCGACTGTTCATAATGCGATGGGAGGTCCGAGTATGCCTTATGCACAGCCGGGAGGCCCCAAACTGATTGCTATTTCCCTGGAAAACAATACATGGTACCAGACTTATACGTTTCCTCCAGACGTGCATTATCCTGATAGCTACCTGAACGACCTGCGTTTCGACTTCAACCCTGAGCTTTCCGGCACTTCTGGCAAGGGTATTGCGTATCTTGTGGACAGCTCGAACGAAGGCCGACCAGGTTTTATCATGGTTGACCTCGGAAGTGGAAAGTCTTGGAGACGTCTCAACCAGGACCCTTCTGTGCTGCGTGGGCCAAATTCCGTAGCTTCCTACCAAGGACGTCCAACATACATCAAGACGAAGGGCATGGGGATTGGGTGGCAGCAGGAGGGGTTGGACGGCATCAATCTGTCCCAGGATGGCGAAAGGATGTACTACTCACCTCTCGACACCAACACTCTTTGGTCCATTCCGACTGCAAATCTCCGTCTTCAAGACTCGCAGGACGCCTCTGCGGAGGTGTACGCGCATGCGAATGTCTCCAGCCATGGAGGACGTGGTGGCAATGCGAACGGCTTCGAGGGCGATACAAATGGATTCATCTACATGCTCATGCCTGAGCAGAATGCCGTCTATTACTTTGATCCCAACGATGGATTGACCAAGCCATTCGTCAGAGACCCACGGATTCTGTGGGACGATGGAGGAAGCATTGGCACTGATGGCTACCTCTACTTGAACATCAATCAGGTATGTTCTTGTAACAATGAATGCTTCGAACGTGTCCTGACCGCTCATGTAGCTCTTCTTCCAGCCTGACTGGAACAATGGCACCGACCTTCGAACATACCCAGGAGCGATCTTGAGAGCGAAGCTGCCGAATGGTGGTGAGAAGGTGACGAGGCTTTACGAGTATTAGACGGAATGTTCAAAATGAATATGGAATATACATGGATGGTACATAATCAGTAATGAAACAAGTCGTGACACTCTGCTCTTCTTTGTTGTCACGTGCGCTCCCGAGTATCGACCCTGCTTGCTCAACCAAACTCTACATCACTGCCACATTTCAGAGCAACACTCTCGCAAGGCAACAGGATACTTTGCCGACATCCCTGCCCTTGCTGTACACAGTGGCTGAACACGCACAATCAGCCGAAGCGGAAGCGCTCGCAAACACATCAACCTCTCCCACCACCCGACCCTCCACATCTCCCTCGAGGACTCGTGCGCGCGCATTCAGCATGGACAGGTTCAAGGCATTCACCAACAGCATTGGCAGCACCGTCACTCCCTTTGCGACGCGCAGTCAGCAGTGGATCAAGGAGCAGACTGGGAATGCGGGCGAGAAGACGGAGCTTCCACACGACTATGTCGAGTTGGAAGTCAGGATCGATGCGCTGAAGCAGACACACCAGAAGCTCTTTGCTGCCACGAGCCAGTATGCGAACGAGGCGTATGACTACCCGCCGAATGTCAGAGAGAGCTTCCAGGATCTGGGCAAGAGTATCAGCGAGAAGGTGAGATGATATGCCGCCATACTTGGAAGGCATTCATATGTACTCATGCCCGTCACACAGGTCGGCCTCCTCTCGAAAGCCGGCAGCGCATCCGAAGCACAAGCAGCTCTGACTGCACCACCATCTGCCAAGCCACAGCCCAAGACCTTCAGCCATGCCATCGCTCGCGCTTCCCTCGCCGGTTCGCAGATCATCTCATCTGCCACTCCTCAAGGTTCCACCGAACCAGACCCGCTCGCGCAAGGTCTCGAGAAGCTTGCCCTTGCTGAGGAGAAGGTAGGCGAGGCTCGTCTCGACCAAGATGAGAAGATTCAGGGCAAGTTCCTTGCTGGCTGGAGCACGACTCTGCACCAGTCCATCAAGGCTGCCGATAAGGCTCGCACCGCCGTACAGAATGCGCGCTTGAACCTCGACGCAGTCAAGAGCAAGGCAAGCGCTGGCGGGAAGCACGAAGAGAGCTTCACCGAGCAACAAAGACGCGCGATCGAGAGTGCCGAGGATCAATTCGTGGAGAAAGTCGACGAGGCTACCTCGATCATGCGAAATGTCCTCGACACTCCCGAGCCACTGCGGAATCTGGTTGAGCTCGCCAAGGCCCAGGCGGAATACCACCAGCGCGCTGCCGAGATCATGGAAGCTACGGCCAACGAACTGTCCGAGATCCAAATGACCCAGGAGACCGAATACAGGAAGGCACGTGATGGCGCTTGAAATGACTAACTTGACTGACGAAGGAACGAATGTTGACTGCTAAGTAGCGGCTGATCAACAACAACGCCACGGAATACGAGACGGCTCCCTGAAGGAGGAGATGTGTAAGGATCATTCTCACTCAAGGCTGATGCTATAGGCGTGTTGGAGTCTAGGTAGGATGATCACGGATTGATATGGGATTAGGTCTCTTCGACACATTCTACACGATGAGCGAAATTGCATAGTCGACACAGCTCATGCTTTGATCCCCACTGAACGGACATGATCATACCATCCCGTCCCATCCCGTCCAATCGTGTTCGTTCATCAAACATCATCCCCCTTCGCCCTAGCAGCAATATCCACCTCCTCATGCGCATCAACATTATGTCCACTGCCCCCATCCCTCACACTACTCTTACTGTTGGCCGCATTCCATTCCTGTATCGCTTTCCACGCAACTCGAAACCCTTCAATCCCTGCCGGCATCCCACAATAACACGCCGCTTGTAAGATGACTTCTCGGATTTCTTCTTCCGATGCACCATTGTTCAACGCGCCTTTTACGTGGGTTGAGAGTTCGGAACTTCGGTTTTGATTGCACAGCATTGCAATGTTGAGAAAGGAACGGGTTTTTTTCTCCAGGCCGGGACGCGTCCATATGCTGCCCCAGCAGGATTCGGAGACGTACTGGAGGGGTTAATGGATGAGGGCTGATGGAAAAGGGGGGGAGGAGGAGGAGGAGGAGATACCTCTTGCATTGCTCTGGAGAATGGATTCTCGGCATTTTTTAGGGCGTTGTCGACGTATTCTTTGCCTGCGACTTGGTAGCGCATACGGATTCCTTCGTCGTAGAGGACTTTGTGGGCGCGGGCGATCTCTTCGGGGGTGTATGTTGCTGGTGGCATTTTTTTTTGAATGTGTGAGGGGACGAGTAATAGTTTTCTTGTATGCAAAATTATTGTGACTGTTACGGAGTGGAAGTTTCCGACTTTACAGATGCTACCTGATCATTATTGATATGTCTGGTCTCGTCACGTTCGCATATAGCTGTGGTAGTGCCGAAGTCGGGAACAAGCATGTCAAGCTCCTCCATCTCCACGTTTGCGGAGAAGCTCGACTTTCAACAGACAAACACGAACAGCACCGTGGCAGACGCGGGGCAAGATGCACGTCGGCAGTATGACTGTTGGAGTGGGGAAGTGGGCGTCTATCATGCCGGCATTAAAAGCACATTCACATTCACTTACCAATGCTGCTAGCCATCAAGGTAGGCAGGAATTCCAACGCACTGACCATCGCATCACCATGTCTTCGCCGCTCCCACCACCCAAACCAGATCAAGCATATGTCACAGTCTCCCCCATCCCAGGCGGCTTCATCACCCTCAGCGACACCTTCTTCGTCAAGCCAGCAGACCCCAATGCCAAACGCACCGTTCCATCCCTAACATTCCTGATCCAACGTCCGAACCACCCACCAAACTTCCCTTCAAAAAATGCCGCTCAACCCTTCCGCCTCATGTTCGACCTCGGTCTCAGAAAATCCCAATCGCGATACCCAGACAAACTTCAAAAACATATCAATGGCCGAGCACCTTTCAAACTCGAACCCGGCGTCGCCCAACAACTCACAGACCGAGGCCTCTCACCCGAAGATATCGATCTCGTAATCCTATCCCACGTCCACTACGACCATCACGGCGATCCAGAAGATTTCCCCAACGCGCAATTCCGAATCGGTCACGGCGCTATGGATGTCTTGAAGAATGGTCTCGGGGGTGTAGCTTCCCATCAACTTTTCGTCCCAGATACATTGCCCGACGATCGGAGCTCGGAGTTATCTGATCCTTCCGCTTGGCCTTCTCTACCTCCGTTCCCTCACGTCCTCGACCTGTTCGGAGACGGCTCGGTGTATGTGGTCGATACCCCGGGACATTTACCTGGACATGTGAATCTCTTGTGCAGGACCGAGCGGAGATGGGTTATGCTTTGTGGGGATGCGTTTCATGATCGAAGGTTGCTGACGGGGGAGAAGGAAATTGGGACGTGGGAATTGGAGTTCGAGGGTAAGACACATGTTTGTTGTATTCATGTTGATGAACAGCAGGCGAGGGAGAGTATTCGACGTTTGAGGGAGTTTGATGAGATGACGGGGGATGAGTGTGAGTTGATTGCCGCGCATGAGGTAAGTGTGAAGGATGAAGACGTACTGTCAATGTTCAATATTTTTTGGGGGGGCTGACTTGAAGTGCTTTCACAGGAGGATTGGTGGGAGAAGCATAAGGATCAGATATTTCCTGGGACCATTTAGATCCGTGCCTCTGGGATGGTTGCACAATCTTATGCAAGTCGAGTCCTCCTATCGTGGTATGCGAGCTATATGATATCAACCTCGATAAGTAAGCTCCCTCCGTACGGTCAACGCATGTAGGTTCCACTGCTGTTGTTTACGCGAGCTGTGATCGAACGAATGCTTGGCTCCATCCCCGACTTCCAGCAGAACGCAAACAAAATCGTCGATTCAGTCTACCCAAAGACCTCATCCTACCAGAAAACAATAGGCAGTATCCATCATCAAGTTTTTTTTTTCCTTCTCTACCTTTCGAACGTCTTGCGGCCTCTTTCTGCGACGGCGTTCTGGCACGTGGCATCTGTCGCAACTCTCGCTCCTGATCCTACGAGTCTGTCACTGGTTCACCACACAGGTGGTTTCATCATGCATCTATTCCAGTCGCAGGCACAGTGGATATTGCGTGGAAGCGGAAGTTTATGTACGAAGGGGCATTGGAGGCCAGGTCCGTTGTGCTTGGATATGGACGCCTTCCTCCAGTAGATAGAGATTTTCGTAAGAGAGCTCGTCGTTTCCATATCACTCCCATCATTTGACTCATGTGGTACTCGTTGTCTTTCACATCTTGGCTACGCTGCCGTTCGTTGTGCACACGTGCTCCGTCTTTATGCTGATTCGAATTAGCTGCTGCTCTGCTCATCGCTAAGCTCGGAAATGCAGTTGCCTCGAGAGTGTGACAAATGCTGCACCATACAGCATGATCTAGGATGGCCCTGTAGTAGTTGAATCGAAGGTGTCGTTCTTCGGGCAGGTCAAGGGCCTTACATTCGCTGTGCGCACACGAGTTGGTAGGTGTTAAAGTAGACCGAGCCACTGCATGGACAATGGGCTCAAGCGACACGCTCGCCAGGGCACGACCAGCGCTGGTACGTAACCCGAAGGCGGCATCTGTGACACATGATGGAAATTTGTTTTCAGCTTTACAGATAATGAGCCCAAGACAGACAGTCATTCGCAGCCGTCTGGAAACCTGATGTTCTTCGACGTCTACTGTGTCGCCCAAACAATGGAAGCAGACAACACGAGCTCGTCATCCTCCTTCAGGATCCGGGATTCGCTTGTGCACAAAGCTGGCGTCGACGATCCTTTTTGACCTTGTTACCAGCGAAGCCTGGGATCGTGCGAACAGTATTGAAGAGGCAAGAGAGGAAGCTCTCTAGTAGAATACCGCAGCTCCCGTGATGAAATTGACGGCCTTCATCGACTTCCACGAAGCTAAAGATGGGCTCCTGGAAGCCAAAGAGTCCACGAGAACAGTGGGCCACGTTCTCGTCAATCTCAGTGACAAAGTCTTTGAAGTACCGATCGCTCGTGCGCCTTTTTTGCTATCTTTCACGGGACTTGGGAGTTCGGCCCATCAACTGGCAAGTCCCTTACTCTGACGACGTTATCCCGCAATAATAACGTACGGCGTGGCAATACCAGCGCACTCCGACAATTGGGGGAGGTAATCTGTGTGCAATTGCTCGACACATCAGAGTCGTGGAGCAAAAGTTTTGTTCATCCGTCGTGAGGTAGACATCCAAGACGCTGGGAAGAAATTGTCTGGAAGATGTATTAGATTGAGCTGTATGTGTGTCTTGATGAAGCAAAGGGCAAGACTTCAATCGCCATTGTGCACTCGGGCTGTGCGCAGACCCCTGGATAGAGTACGCGAACGAGCGCTTCGTGTTGAGCGACATGCCCGAGCTCTCATTGCATGTTTCCACATGTCGTCAGCGTCGAGAGTTGCGAGAACTCCGCCCACCTTTTCGACGTATTCCTTGATGGAGGGGGGCACGCACGGTAGGTCAGGCGGATCTGGGGTCGACTCCATCAGATCATGGTTAAGGCATGCAAATGTAGCCAACCGAAATGTCACCGCGATATCAAAACACGACCCGGTCGAGCAGCAGTGCTCCAAGTTGCCCCCCGGGTGAGGGCTTCTTTCAATGATAATGCATTTCAATATTATAAACAAGAAGCTCGCAAACAATCGCTCACTGCCGTCTACGAGTAATCGAACCTATCTGGCAAGATGACCGGCGCGGCCAAAGTCCAGCCAAAGATGCCATAACACACCCAAGCCGAGACAATCTTGACCCAGCTAGCCCAGTATGTTCGTCCCACAGGTACGAATCTGTCATACTCCCCATTGATATCCTTGTCGACGCCGATGTTTTGCGTCAAGAGTGTTGCCACCCACGCAGTCGCGAGCATGAAGATTACGTGGAAGACGGAGTAGTTGTACTGTGTCCTTTGCTTCTCATCGTCGTTCTTATTCTTCTTTGGGTCGTCGTCATCTTCATCGTCACTCTCATCAAGTGCTGAGGCTGGGAGGGCACCTGATTCGACTGCTCTCCTAAGAGCTTCTTGTCGCATGGCGCGGCGAGACTCTGGTTGAGTGTCTATCAAGTCGTGACTATCTGCCTCGTTGTCGAGCGAGACGTAGCCCTTGTTCCCGCTGCCCATCGCCAGGCCCAGTGTCGCAGCTCTTGTGGTAGTGTAAGCACAAGTGATGAAAGTTACAACTGCGCCAAGGATGATGCTAGCAGTTCTGGTTCCGGTCGCGCGGACGAGTGGGTTACAGTGCTTATCATCTGGCTCCATGGCAACTGCGCTCATGGTGAGGTAGGTGCAGTAAATGCAGACGATCGCAGCCTGGGCGAGGCCGGCTCTTGGGTTATTCGCTTGGATCGCAGGGTGAATCGACATGACGCTGACCGCGACCATAAAGATCAAGTTGAGCTGCGAAACATTAGCCCAAAATGCCCGAACATCTCCCCAGCATTTCTTTTCCACTCACCGTAATCGCCGCCTGATTCATACTACACCCACTACTCGCAAAAAAGATATACTGCACAATCGTCATCGCAATCGCCCCCAGATACATGCCCACCGTAGCACCAATCAGCACACCCCTCCAAAGCCCCGAATCCGTATCCTCAATCTTCTCAATACAATACTCCGCAAAACTATGCGCCAAATCCACCAACAAAACCAACCCCAGCAACAAAAACAACATGGCCCCTACAAAAGCCACATAATTTCCCCAAACCTCGAAAAAAGAGTTCGGGATCAAAAAGCTAACCACAATCAACCCGATCCAAACCAACAATTTCGGTCCCCAAAACCCATTCTGTACAGCAGCTCTTTTGTCCTTTGAGGAACTCACTCCGACCAACAAAAACGCCAGCGCGAAATGAAACAAGCCCAGTGCGAAATTTACGCGATGCACGGCTGCGAAACCCGTGCATTCGTTTCCGCCGCAGGAAATTGTCACGTAGTCGAGGAGGATGGTTTGGAGTTTCTTGACGGCCCAGGGGGTGAGGAGGACCCAGGAGAGGAGGGAGTTCATGAGGAGGATGAAGGCGTAGGCGATTCGGGTTGCGATGCTGTTGTTGCATTTGCCGCAAGCGCTACAGACGGCGCCGCAGGTTGCTGCGCCGCAGCAGGAGGCGCCGAAGGTTAGGAGGGTGCCCATTGAGGGGACTGCCAGGAGGGGCAGCGATAATAGTGCGCCCATCGTTGTGGTGGTGGAGGTGGATGGGCGGGTGAAGTGTTGAAGCCTACGCCGCTGCGGATGGATGTTGCGCTTGAGGCTCTGCGCACGTGCGTTTGATGACGCAGGTCAAATGTTCTTGCCTCAGGTTTTGTCTAGCTCGACCCACACCTACGACTCTTCTCCTCGCTAACTTTTGCTATGACATCGAAGTTCAGCAGAAGTTATGTAGGTGGGTAGCCGCTAAGCATCAACATCAACACGTCCAGAATCACCTTCTCTCTTCAATACCAAAATGACATGCCAACAAGAACTTACCTCCTGATTCTCCCCTCCCCGTAGAATAAGGGACTTCTTCCTAGATCCACGTCCTCTCACCAGCAAGTATGACGAGGAAAGAAGGTCGTCGACCCACGGAGAGTGGGAGCAGAGAGAATTGCACGAGATGGGAAAGTGAAATGGGGGGCACGGGAGATGGTATGATATGCTCTTTTGACTTTTGGATCTGATATCTTACGAGCAAACCCATCATGAAAGCAGTCAAAAAGTTTCTCAGCCTGATGGACGCTTCTCACCTAGCCTCACTGTAAGAATGCCTGGACGCAGCTTCTACTTGCTGCTTCTTCACATTCCGCACCACTATCCTTCGAG
The DNA here is from genome assembly GCA_001578225.1 of Pseudocercospora musae. Classification (NCBI taxonomy): domain Eukaryota; kingdom Fungi; phylum Ascomycota; class Dothideomycetes; order Mycosphaerellales; family Mycosphaerellaceae; genus Pseudocercospora; species Pseudocercospora musae. Next base: position 26,372 of record LFZO01000176.1, on the reverse strand, counting down.
GGAGGGTTGGCGTTCATCGAAAGTCGATCGCTCGAGTGCGTAGAGGGACTACTTTGCTCTTCTTCACAAGATGCCGATCAGATGCTCTCTGGCGAATGTCTCGCCCAATCGGACAAAATTATTCCACAGCGGTGTGAAGCTGTGAGTCTTTCGTTGCATCCCTTGATAATATAACCCTGCAGTAAGGGCTCGGAGGATGATGAGCTGTGAATGCTCCAGGCGTGAACGGAATACGATCGTGTCAGTTTGCGGCGCGTGCCACTTCTCCAAGTTCGAGCCTTGTCGCCGATTTCAGTGTTCGTATGACCGTGGCTTCCCACAATATAAAGGAGATGTACAGTTTCCAAACACTAAACTTGCTGCTTCATGATGAAAGATATCGGATCATGGTTTTCCACCTCCATCGTGACCGTCTTTCGAATGCCATGCATAGAACCCGGAGGACCATCCGGAGCCACGCTCGAACTGCGTCTCACGGAAGACGAATGCATGAATCGGTCAACACGGAACTCGTTATCGTGGGGCGCATACGCCGCGCGCTTGCTCGGCGCTTCTGAGATGGTCTTGTCGTTGCGTCCTGATGTGATGTTGCTGCCATACTCGCTGAGGATGAGAGTACCATTGGTGTGGAATCGTAGAGCCATAGGTCGGCCGATGGGAATAGTCACGCAAATGAGGCTCCATCCAAGCAGGACTTCCAAAGCGCACAGAAAGCCGACAATGCCCGTCCCATCACTTCCTACTTCATGAAGCCGAACGTACAGTCGCAGGGCCACTGCGGCAACCGGTATGCTGACCAGTGGGAAGGCGAATGCGACGTAGATACTGACTTTGCGATTGACTTTCGTATGCAGGTTTCTGAAGAGGTAGAAAGGGAGCAGAGAAGGAAGTAGCAGGTTGATGATTATGATGACGATGGCAGCGCTCCAGCGAGACACAGGCGCAGAGCATCCGTCGGGGTGTGCATCCAAGCTTTGACTGCTTGGACATCCGGCCGAGACGATGATGGGGTTTGCGATGGCTGAGCAGACGCAGAAGGCTATGCTTGCCCAGCATATCCTCTTCTCTTTCCAACCGATGATGATTTCTTCCAACTGGCCCAGTGATGCACACGATGCAGTGCCGCATGCAAGAAGGAGGAATATGATGCTCGTGTAGACTAGCTGGTACGATTTAGCATAGCGAAATTGGTAGTCGAAGTCCCGATTCACTCACCTTGGAGGCGTCGGCGTATGCATCCGCTGTCAATCGCTCAGGAGCCTTGCCAGCGCCCTCATGCAGGGCTGCAAACATAAGAGCATAGCTGACCGCTGCAAAGACGTAAGCAGCGCAGAGAACGGCATCGGTGCTGGTGAATTTCCTCTTGATGAGATGTCGAAGGATCAACGTGAGCGAAGCATAGCAGAGCGAGAGCACGGTAACAATCCACAGAGCTGGCTGATGATTCCAGGTGGCCCAGGTTGTGAAGCGCGGTCCTTGGATAGATGAGGAAGCCATTTCTGCTCAAGTCTTCGGAACCTGATTCTGGTTCATTGACGCTGCATTGTCAGTGAATTGAGAGCCCGTGCTACATTTTCCGAACGACACAATGGACAAGTGTATTTACAGCGGCGTATATTTGCTGCAAGGCGATTGTGCAGGAGCCCAGCATATTTTTGGATTCAGCGGCAGATTCACACACCGGTGCTCCACCGCCAAATGGGATGATGCGATGATGGGAGCAGATCTCTACTGTAGCAGTCTCCTGAGACCGTTCCCGCGGGCTGTTGGTTGAATCCTGCGTGGTGATGTGCCTTCTCGTTGGTGTGATGGACGGGACAATGATAGCCGGGAGAAGTCAAAAGGCGCCACAAGGCGAGGTATGTATGTACTTTAGTCTTTGGGGGTTACCGTAGTCATGCTCTGGTTCAATCTTGTCGCCAGCTTGGCCGCCACGATGCAGCACAGCGTGTCAGCTTGCGGGAACAAAGCCGAAGATGTAGGACTGGCCACGGACTTTCCACTCGTGGCATACTGGACCTCGGCCGCCTGTGGTGGAGGATGTCTGCAGTTTGTATCATTGTGAATGTATCATTGTGAATGTATCATTGTGAATGTATCATTGTGAATGTATCATTGTGAATGTATCATTGCACATGTAGATCTCCAATCCGGGATGCTGAGGTGGCGTCGGCTGGAACGATGTCTCCAGCCAATCACAGTGGGGCTCGGTCTGGTCGGTCATCGGCATCGCGGCAAGTTCCCGCAACGCACCCTCACCTCACCTTTCGAACGTCTTGTGCTGCCGCGGTGACTCGCGTATAGGGAGGCACAGCTGAGGGGGCAGACGACGGTGGTAGGATGTGCACTTTGCAATACTGTATCTCCAATGTCCGTCCGCTGATACACTCCACCTTGGTATCAATGGTGAAAGCAACATCCGAATTGGCACACAGTACACACATATACCCCTCACACAGCCCAGCGGGCACGGAGAAACATCTGGCCCGCCATGCTCGTCAAGTCCAGCGACCATGCCGTCTCAGAAGTTGCCCGTCCATCCTCGCCGTCATGGCCCGTCGGACACGACGATGCCAATCATAGCATCAACACCGATGGGCCTCCACGAGCCATGTCCACCGCATGGGACAAGCGCGACATGTGGCGCATGGGCAAAATTCAGGAACTGCGTAGGTATTTTGGTCCGTGGGCCATACTGGGATTCGCCTCGATTCTGGGATGCGCGTGGGAATATGCTTTGATCACCGTCATCTGGTCTCTGCCCAATGGAGGCCCGGCTGGTGCTGCGTACATGTTTCTGGCATGCATTGTAGGACTCTTCCTCTCAACGCTGAGCTTGGCAGAAATGAGCTCCATGGCTCCATCCGCGGGAGGACAATACCACTGGATCTCCGAATTCGCACCACCATCCATACAGAAGTTGCTGTCCTATCTGGTGGGCTGGCTGACTGTGCTGGGCTGGCAGGTCGGATTGGCGAGCGTGAGCTATGCCGCCGCTGTGCAGTTGGAAGGACTCGCCATTCTCGTCAACCCCTCCATCACTTTTCAAGGCTGGCACGCTACCTTGTTCACCATTGCAATCGCACTGGTGGCAGTCTTGTTCAACACCGTCCTCGTGGAGAAGCTGCCGGTCTTTGAGTTCGTCATCTTGATCTTGCATGTGGCAGCATACATCGCATTCGAGGTGGTGCTTCTAGCAATGGGTCCTCAGTCTTCTCCAAAAGAAGTCTTTGCGCAATGGAACAACCAGAATGCATGGCCAAACCTCTCAACCGCGGTGCTCATCGGCATCATCGCACCAGTCACCACCCTCACCTCGGCCGACTCCATTTGCCACCTGGCCGAGGAACTCAAAGATGCCAGCAAATGGCTTCCACGCTGTATGGTCGGCGCCGCAGCCCTCAACTTCAGCATATCATTCCTCATGCTGCTCACAGTCCTCTTCCGAGCCGGCGACATCGAGGCTGCCATCAACTCTCCCACCGGACAACCGTATATTGAGATCCTACTCAACGCCACCGGATCTGTGACCGGCACTGCTATCATGGTAGCCTACATCATCCTCAGCTTAATGTTCTGCGCCATCAACATGGTCACCACATCAAGCCGACAACTCTACTCATTCGCTCGAGACGGAGGTCTACCCTTCTCCCGCTTCTTCTCCAACGTCTCAAGCCGCAACATGATCCCCATGAACGCCGTCTGCGCAACTCTAGTCTTCACAGTCATCCTCTCACTAGTGCTGATCGGCTCCTCACTAGCCTTCAACATCATCGCCTCGCTCGGAGCAGCAGCCATCTTAGGCTCTTACCTCATCTCCATCAGCTGCATCACTTACCGCAAACTGACACCCTACAAACTTCCCACCACACGCTTCCCACTCGGCAAGCTCGGTCTACCAATCAACATTCTTGCACTCTGCTTCCTCAGCTTGGCATTCGTCCTGGTCTTCTTCCCAGCAGCACCAAACCCTACACCTGAGTCTATGAATTGGGTATCGCTGATCTTCGGGTCAGTCATGCTTCTGGCTTTGGTCATGTTCGTGGTCAAGAAGAGGCATGAGTATGCGGGTCCTGTGGTACAGGTGAGGAGGGAAGAGGAGTGGGATGATACGGAGCTTGACTCGAAGCGTATATCGTAGTACACGGAAAGAATCTTCACAGTTCCTGCATCATGTCGATAAATTGCATATAGTGGGTGAGTGGTTGATGGCGGTAGCAAAAAATCTTGGTGGTAAAGATTTTCCCTGGCGGAAGGGAACTCATCGGTCACCATACTTCATCAATCCTTCCGGGTCGGCAGGGTGCCACTGGTAGGTAGTTCGAGTCGTCATTGATGTCTCTGATGGTCCAATACCCGCTGTCGCTGACTGGGGAACGCAGTCGCTGGGCAGGGGAAGGAAGAAGCAGGAACGCTTGCGCGAAAGGACCACCGCCGAGTCCATTCTGTGTCTCTCCACCACAGCTACTACCACAAGACATCCTTTTGTACAGAAGCTATCCGTGCCTAGATCCTCTTCAACCTCGGCTCTACAACGAGCAAACCATGTGAAGAAAGGCTTACCATGGAAATTCTGAGAGACTCGTCGTCGCCCAACCAACTACATCTCGACTCAAGATCGGATTTGCATACCAAGACGTAGAACGGTAATGGCGAGGAATATCAGCCACCGCAGCGCCGAGCTGGTTCTCTAACGACATATATAAGAATCTCGCACGAACACACGCACGCCTCAAGACGTAGCTCAAAGATGTGCTTCGGGCATCACGAGAAAGGCAGCAAGGAATCGACTAGAAGACCATAGTCTACGCAGCGTGAACCACCCACACTCGCTGCCCGCAGATCCAAGCGCTCTGGACTTCAAATTTCACGACTAGAATGGTGGAAATTCTCTCATCACTGGATTCGTCTCGCCTTACAAGCCCCGTTCGCACCGCGCTTTTTCATTGTAGGTAGCAACGAGTGCCGCAGAGCCACATTTCTCTCTCTCTCTCCAACAGCTATGGTATCCGTAGAACTATCTATCTCTCACCAGGAGAGCCTTCTCAGTCCGTTCGAGTGGATTCATGCAAAGTGTTTTTTGACTCGCCTTCTACATCGAAAAAAGAAACAAAAAAAAACCCCCCTTTTTCCCCGACGCCACGCTTCTGTCATATCCAGTGACGAAAGTTCAAGCATCGCCACCGCTCTCCTTCTCTGCCAGCTGGCGCTCCAAGTCCGCCAATGTCTCCTTCCGCTTGGCAAGTTCCGCGTAGAGACCGGCGGTCGCTGGGTCGTGCTGAAGTAGACCAGCTTCAATCTGCTCATCGGTGAAAGCCTCATCGCTCTCACCTTCCTCTTCTTGCTCAGCTCGCTCCTCGTCAGCGGCGCTAGCGTCTGCCACTGGCTGTTGTGGCGACGGCTGAGGAATGTTACCGCGCGCGGCAGAGGGGCGGGATTTGCGGTTCCGAGCAGACAGAGATACCGCCTCTGGGGGAGCGTTCTTCCTCATGTGAGGCTTGGTCCATTTCTTCTTCGCCTTGGCCTCAGCTCTACCAGGGCGATTCACAAAGGTATATTGGCGGTGGGGAATAGCCGTCGAGTGGGCATTTGGGCGCGTGTTTCTAACGCGAGCCTTCTCCCTCGCCGTCTCCTGCTTTGACCAGCCGTTTCGGACGCCCTGGGCGTCTCCAGCGAGCGCAACGCGCTGGGTGAATGCGTTGTTGGAGTTGAGCGGCAGCTTGCAGCAGAAATACAGCGCATTCACGCGCTCGGCCAGCTCCATTGTGCTGACATTGGGTGCAATGTGGAGCAGAAGACTGCCGGCGATGTCATCTGGATGCGCGACTTGGCCGAGGAGGACCTCCTCGTCGCTATGACCTTGCGCGAGGTGAACAGTGTCGAGCTCTGGTCTCTTGGTGCTGCTTCGGATCCTAGGGACGATTTGGTTGTAGTCGATCGTAACCTGAATGGCGTTGGGATCGAACTCGGCTTGCAAGAACTTGCTGGTCGAAGTTGCGCCTGTCTTCTCCACAAAGTGCGTATAGACCACAGGCTCTTGCTGGTCGTTGGGCACATCATTCATCTCACCGTCGACAGAGATGTCATCTCGCTCAGCAGCCGCCTCGAGGTCTGCAAGCGGGTCCTCCTCCTCGTTCTCCTCACCATTCCCCTCGAAGGCGGTAGCAGCAACATCGTCTTCTTCTTCTGCTGCTTCTTCGTCCTGTGCGCCTCGACCGGCTCGCTCGATCAATGCCTCCGCGTCGGCCATCTCCTGATCATATTCTACGTTGGCTGCAGCTGCCCAGGTTGGTCGCTGCATTGGTTCAGGTTGCTCGTCAATCTCCATCATGTCGGTCGTATCTGCATTCTTCTCGTTGCGATCCATCTTGTTGTATGTGTGTTGTTTTAGGGTTGTAAGAGGTCTTTGGGGTATCGAGTGTGCAGATTGGAGTTGGGATGTCGAGATTGTGCTGGGCAAGGTCTGAATTGCAGTTTGAAGAGTAACTTATACGCGTCTGTCGAGGCGACTTCACCGGCAAAGATCCGGAGTGAATAGCATTCACCTCAGCCTCTTCTTTGTATACAGCCATAACAATGACATTCTTATATCTTATCTCTGTCAGACAAAGGCCGCGGCCTGATCTGACCATTCACTCATCAGTCAGGTCGATTGCCTCAACCATGATCTTGCTGACCATTGAGTATCGGGAGCGTGCTGTCTTGGGGGACTGAGCAACCTTCTGCGTGACTTTCGATCCAGAAGGCTTCGGGACCAGACGATTGCCAACTTCAGGCATACTGCTCAGAGCCGCACGAGCACCAGTATGCTTCTGCTTCTTCAGCTGGCCTCTTTCCAGATCAGAGCCGCCCTGCCTATTCTTACTCACAGATCAACACGCGTATCTTGAAAACAGCGAGGCGCTCCCAGCTCGAGCAAGAATTCCGAGAGGTCAACAGTGTACGGCTTGTACGGATCCTTGTTGTTCTTGGGATCATATGGGTTCCGGCCAGATGGCTCCCGGCACTCGCCCTCGTAATCAATCGGAACCACATCTAGGGCCGGACATAGAGACTCAGGATCTCTTTATCGGGAAGCTCGGCGTTTGTTGCTTTCTTCATCAGACGAATGTCAGCGGCGTAAACGTAACTCCCATCCTGGCTAAAGTTGCAGCAGGTCAGTGAGATCTCGCGTGAGAATCATCGCAGCTATACAAAAATGTCAATGTGTATGTATCTCTTCGAAATCAGCAAGGTAAAGGAGACATGTTGTGAAAGACGATGCCTCTTGACGCGGAAAACAGATGAGGCACTTCTGACTGCCCAAGGTAAAGCATAGCCAGGACACCAGATGATATCAGGAGGATGAAGAAGTTGCGCTGATGTCCTATTGCAGATGATTCGGCCAGCAAACAATCCTTTGTCTACCTAAGCGTTGTAATGATTGTTCGCAAGAAAGAACGAGATGGAAGCGTGAGGTCTATTTGCGCCAAGCCAAATAGTTGCAGGTCATCAATTTTGATTGGGAAGTTAATCAATGGCTACGTATTGACAATCCTGCCCTCTACGATGCTTTGCCAGAATCCTCTTCTTCTTGAGTCAGATCACCAGCAGCTCCGACTGTCTCAACCACTTTCTCTTGGGCCCCGTTTGAAGAGCACGTCGCATCATTCTCCGCCATGACAGTCTTCCCACTAGCACTCGCCGATTTCTTCTCACGGTCCCCAGACGGGACTTTAGCTGGTCGGCCTTGATCTGGACTGACAGCTTGGAACGTTGGCGTGGACCATTCGACTCCGGTAAATGATTTGATTGTAACATTCCTTTTCGGCCACTTGCGGCATTTCATCTTGACCAATTCCTTGAATGTAGGCTTTCCCTTTACAATTTCGTCATCGGGTTCATCAGAGTTCATCCATTCGTCAGTAGGGTCGTCATCACTTTGGACCGAGTCTTCTACTAACGGCGATGAAGGCCTTGAGATATCTAAGACTGAAGCTTGGACTGCAGTCTGCTTATTGGCTGGCTTCTTCGATTCTGTCTCGGCAGCAGTAGCTGTCTTTCTAAGGTATGTTCGCGGATTGTTCTGAGTCCAACCCTGTCTTGGTTTGGCTTCTTCGCCTGGCTTCCGCAGTGGTACGTCGTAAATCCATTCACGTGGTCTCTGAGCTTTTCTCTTACTGATGATCCTATTCTTTTCCCGATCAGTCTCGGCTTCCGACCATCCATGCTTGTCTTTCTGCGCCTGCAAGGCATTGACCAGGCGATGTGTATAGTTGTTTGGACTTGATTCGGGAAGCTTCAATGCATTGTAAAGGGCATTGATCCGATCTGCAAGCTCGCCATTTGGCATATTCTCCGCTAGCCTTAGGAATAGCGTGCCATGAAGGTCATTTGGATGAGCCACCAGACCCAGAAGTATCTCCTCGTCACTGCGATCTGCTGCAAGATCTCGAGTGTCCAAAGTAGATTTTGTGCCAAAATGCTTTTCTGGGGGTATTTGCCTGTAATCAATTTTGACAGTAATTGAAGCTCCTGTAGGCGGAGGTCGGCCAGCTCCTGTTGACACTTGCGCAGCATTTGCTGTGGCTTCTAGGCTCTCACGATCCTTATCAGCTGACTCTGGAATGCCGTCACCGGCAGAAGTCTCCAAGTGACTACCTGGTTCGTTACCATACTCCATATTGGCAAGGACGCCATCAGCACACGCTTCGTTCTCGGTCTCACGTTGTGGGCCGCTGACTTCCGACAACAGTGCAAGGTCTGGCGGCGCTATGCCTTTCGCAGACGGGACTGTTTCTTTCTTCGATCGGCCTGTGCTATCAGACATGTCGGGACTGCAGTTCGTGGATCTCCGGGTGACGCTTTGAGGAGGTTCAGGACGACAGATAGTCGTCGGATAGCGAGAGGAGATCGTGCAAACAAGTTCAATGTGCCAGATCAAGTGCTCTAGGCATGTCTTGGCCATTCCATTGTTTTCATCGAGGCCATTCTCGGCCACCAAGTCAAGAAATTCAGTTCATGCTCTCGCATCTTCTGGCTTTAGCATGCAATTACCACCGGGTTCTATTTCTGACATCCTGCCAGAAGGTTAACCTCTGCTCTTCAATCAACCGTCTTCTCGAGGCGAGTGCTTCCCATCTTGGATCTACTGCCATTTGATTATGGGACAAAATCCTAGCATGCCACATATCTTCTTGGGCTTCCATATGTCAATCCCACGGCGCATTGATGTGAGGTTGTCTTGAAGGGCCTTCAGATGTTGCCCGCGAGTGTGACGTTCGACTGCGTTCAGGCCTTGCAACATCAAGTGCTTTAGCCGTCTCGACAAGTCGCTGATTATAGGGAGCAAGTATCTTCTGCCAAAATTCACGACGAATCGCGTCTTCTTGTGGTCGAAGCTGCTGATCATCTACGAATATATCGCGAAGTGCTTTGAAGCCAGGCCATTCCAAAGGAATACGCAGGTCTTCCAAGCGGGTCACTGAGCTCGCATCTATGTGAAGAGCCTTGAGATTGTCAAGAAATCTCAGATCGTACAAGGCCACGCTTGTCGTGTGCGATGGGCCATTGCTGAAGGACAGATAGACCTTTGTCGTAGATCGTATCAGAGGAAGGCAAATCCGTAAGCCTTCATAAGAGCGAAAATCTAGGACATGAGAGTCCAGCACTTTGTGTAGGCCTTCGCGGTGGACAGTCCGACACGTGAAGAGCCATTTGAAGGAGGCTGTTCGACAGTTGGAAGATGTCCTCCGGAGCCACTTGGAGGGCTTGCTATCGAAATGGCACATTGCTGAGACATCCAGCACGTCCGGGAATGTATCGGACAAGAATCTCTCGCGCTTGCAGTGGTCCTTGTACGTGATATCCAAAATTAAGTTGTTTTACCGCAGTCGCATCTCAGTCGGCAAGGTCAAAAAGCCTGTGCACTGTCCAGTAACGGGAACTGATGGGTCTTGTACCAAGTCCAAGAGGTGCTCGTTTCGACTCAACACATCCTCAACTCCTGGTGCTAGCTCGTTGTAAAGCCGTACGTGGTCTCGCAAGGCGTCTTGCATGATTTGTTTTGTTCTCGCTCCAAGTACGAGATACATTTTGGGCGGGGCTCGATTTCTGCGTCTCGATCAATATCACTTTTTCAAATAGCGAGAGGAGAGAAATGAGCTCAAAAATATATACTGAGCCAGAAGCGTGCTGAGGAGCTGGTGGAGCTGGGAATGGTAAGCATCTTTGTGAGCTTCACAGTCGTACGATGAACGCAAGCCGCAAATGAACTCTCGTTGGGAGCACGGCGCGTAAATACATGGGTCATTAGCTTGAGAGTATTGATATTGTATGACTGGAGTGGCCCGGCATTTTGCATTTCGTCAGTGGAATAATCCGTCGTGTCTTCTTGGTGATGAGGAACAGGTGAAAGAAGCTGGAGTCCGAACCTCGGCCGAATTCTACACATATCCAGCACTGTCGACTTCATACATTTGCATACATCTCCCCTCGCACCACCCGTACACTCCATACATCCACCTTTAATCCCTCATCATCTCCTCACACCACTCCCCAAACTCCCTTGCAACCCCATTCCCACCCTGCTCTCTTTCTTTCGAACACCTAGAAATATCCTCCCTCGGCTTCTCATACCTCCTCCCCCAAGGCACAACACACCCATCTCCATCACTCATATCTAATCCGAAAGTCAGCATCAATCATCCGCACCACTGTCACTCACTTCACTCACCCAACTCCTCGCTCAACCCACACCACAACTCCGTATGAGCCCCGAACATAGCGAAGCGCCCCACAAGCCAAGGAACAATCCAACCAAAATGCCTCGTCAACTCCGTCTTCAAATTTCTCGGACTCTGCGTAACGTAACGCTCAAAATCCCATACTCCTTCAATTGAAGATGTAATTCAATGCGCTAAGAAACCAATTCCCTAGTCTTACTCAAAGTATAACCATATTGTGGACCAGCTTTTAACACTTTCTGCATGTCCGAGTCCTGCTTTCGAAGACCAAGTCCGTTTTTAGCTGTGAATTCGCAGGCGATACAACTCGTCCAAAACGACTCGAACGGAAGCTGGAGGTAAAGAGGAGGAGGAGGAGGAGGAGGAGGAGGAAGTGGTTTTTTTTTTAGGATTGGGACAAGGAGCTGGGTGAAAAGGTAGTGACCGGACAGTTTGTTCCGAGTTGGAGTTCGTTTCCATGAGCATCGATGGGACCTTGGGGAGGGTATGAGACGGCGGCGTTGTTGAAGAGGACATCTAAGCGGGTTTCTTGCGAAGTGAAAGTTGAGACTGCGGGTTTCATCGTGTTGAGATTTGAGAGGTCGAGAGGGAGGACGTGGACTTCGCCAACCTCACGCTGAGGTGATGATGGAGATTGGATCTTCTCGATCGCGATATTAGCATTCCTCTCAGATCTTCCAGCAATGTAGACTTTTCCAGCATTGCAAAGAATCTGGCATAATCCGTAGTCGACACCAGTTGCTCCACGGGTGACGATGAAGACTTTGCCGGTTTGGGAGGCGAGGTTGGATTCTGTGAGGGTTGGGGGTGGAGGGAAGAATTGGGAGTATGTGGCGGCCATGTTGACGGTGAGTTGAACGTCTGCGATGTTAGTGACTTGACTGCGCATATTAAGGAAGTAGAGGTGAGGTCTCGTATATGCAGGGTCGTTTATACGCTGAGAGACCACCTGGGGCTCGCCGCGAGGCACAGCGGTCGATTCTGCCGATCTTGGACGAAATGGATCGGGTTCACTGTTGTTAGTAGGTCCGGCCGAACAGGAAAGCAATGCGAGAACCGGAAGGCGTGATCACATTGCGGGCGGTTGTCACACTGCTCTGGGTGCGTTCCCGACGTCAGCGTGGGGACAGACCTGGAGATGTGGGACAACCAAACGAATCCTCAAGTCTGGCACGGCTGGGTGTCTTGGGCCGCTTGCCCTCTCTGGCCGGGAGCACACTTGAAGAATTGTCGTTGCCACCAGTTTGTCGAGTGGACTTCGAGTATCGCACGACTTGGGCTCTTGTGGTGTCGTAAGAGGTCGTGGAAGTGGTAGATGGGATGGCGCGAGGGCGCTCTCCTCTCTTCTTGCACATAATCTCCACTGAACGCAGGAACGAGGCACGCAACTGGGTTCATATCGCTCATTTTCAGCCTTTCGCATAGCGCGCTGGCATGTCTGCGCTATGCTACACTACTCCGCCATCAAACACTGCCCGGGTCAGGCGCAGTTGTAACTCTTCACCACATCCTGCCCTTCGGCTGTTTGTTCTTTCGCAGCAAGAAAGTCCGTCATGAAGCCATTGTGTCCGCCGAACTCCAAGCAACCCAGCTCATGCTCCCTCAATCATCACCATGCACGCACTTGTCCCGTTTCGAAGGTCGACTAATTTATTGGTTGGCTGGGCCACGAGCACCCTTTGGCGTACCGAGCTGGAAACCGTTCTTGAACTTGCGTGGGATGAGCTTGAGCGATCGCATGCGTCCGGAACCGGTAGTCTTTCTTCGCTTGGCCTTCTCGCCCCAGTTGTCTGTAGTATGTATTAGTATCAGATGTCTTTGGCGATATTGTCCATGTCCTCGTCTTGCGATGGTTTCGTTGTCGAAGCGGCAAGGTCGGTGGGAGCAAACGTACACTTTCTGATGCCGGCGCTCGGGTACCCGCAATTGGCGCAGGTGTGCTTCTGGACGTGCATAGAGCGGCGGCCTGGAGATTCAATGTATCAGCAATTTGTCCTCACAACGACACCATTCTTGCCCAAATTGTCCAGTCTTTTGGCTTCCCAATCATGTCTCCCATCTCCGTCGCTCCTCTCCCGCATTGACTTACCACAGCGTCTGCACAAAACGTGCGACTTGTTGTGGCGCTTTCCGAAGCTGGATGTTCCCTTCGCTGTTGTCCAGAGTCAGCATTTACGTCCTGCTGATATTCTCTATGACCGCGGTGTATTCCACGTACTCATTTTGACTGTGTTGCGGAGGGGTTAGTGTTCGGTGTTGTCGATGGATCGTGTCGCTGAGGTCGCAAGATCAAATTCGCTCGATGTGGAGGGCTTGGCTTGGCGAGAAAGTGCGATGGGCGGATGCTGCCGATTGGCGTTCGCTTGGAAGACGCTAGCAGATGCCCGCACTCTATTTTATTTCACCGGGTAAATACTCAAATGGTAAACATTGGCATAGTAATTACTCGGATGGGAGTGGATTAGCAACATTGGCTAGTATTTCTCAAATGGGAACTTTTCTAGCACATTAGATAGGGATGTGTAGACCAAGACATGCTGGCTACAACACTGTCTACTTTATAAGTTTATCTACTACTTTCTAAGAAATTCACATCTCACTTTATTAGATTATGATGGCTCCAGGGTCATTTACTGTGTCTCGTTCACACCCTCTTCTGCCGACTTGACGTTGGAAAGTGAAAGGCACAAAGCTCTTGCCTCGAATGATTGTACGCGCAGGCCCTTGATTTCGATGTCTCATACCGCCGTTATATATCTACAAGTTGGGCCTCCGTGTATTCGACTCTCACAGAATTCCACAGCATCCCTCGGACTTTCTTCTTCCAGCTGCTTTCAGCCTCTGGTGCTGCATTCCTTGCGCTGCTCTCTGCTCACTTGCCCTCCTCCGTTGCCGACTCTCTGCCAGTCTCTCTCGATGTACTGGAGAACGAGTCACGCAATGTCTCTGGTTCACTGATGCGCGATTTCTTCCGTGCCACCAAAGGCGGAGGATGCTCTTGGTCGGTATCAAGATCGGCGAGCAGCTCATCTGTCGTCCAAGTCCGGCTGCTACTTGCGGAAGTGGCTGTTGGATTTGCTGCTACGGATTGAGGCTGTGCTTGGACACCGGTGTAAGCACCGATGGTGTGTCTTCTCGCTTGTGCCTGGGACATCTTGTGTATCATCAACGTGATGATGAGAAAGGCATAGAGTAGCGGCTCGAGTTTTGTTCTCGTGTTTCATGGCTGTGAATATATCAAGTGCTCCCCACCGTCACTATCGTAGTGTGAAGGCATGTTTGTGGCAATGAGACGAGGCGAAGAAGCCGTGAAGACATGTTTATACATATACAATGACTCTGCTCATATCAATAGATCTGTTTGCGTATCTATGGCTTTGATGAGCAGCAAGAGCACGATCGACAAGGACTGCTACCATCGATTTGATCTATCTTAGACGAAGTAGTCGTTGTACTAATTGACTGGTTGTCTTTGAGCGATGGCAGCCCCATTGTTGCTGGTCGTGGCATCTGAGGTGAAGCTCTGGGAGTCCGGCGCTCATGGTAACAAGTCGGGATGATAACTTATCGCAAGGTGTTGAGTATAGTGAGTGAAACATGGAAGTGGCGAGCATACAAGATGATGGGACGACCGGGTTTCTTGAATGCTTCAACCTGTGCTTGCTCATTGATGCCATTGCCTACAGATCGCCACAAGGAGGATGTTGAAGATGCGATAAGAGATGGTTCGCCCGATGATTCTACCCATCTCCCGCAGTGTTGAAAAGATGGTGCCTTCCACGCAGGCATTGGCATAGCACTGTTCCAATGCGACTTGGAGTTGCAGACGAAATGTGCGGCATCTTGGGTGATAAGTAGATGGTAACTAGAAGTATGGCCCTGGAGAAGTTGTGAACTGCGAGGCGACTGGCAGCTGCAGGCCACCGTCCACTGACTTCCGCGGCGAGTCAGTGGAATTTGGAAGCATCATCGATCGACGGCACACTTTGAGCACGACTCCACGTCAATTAGTTACACCTCTTACCGACGCTCGGCTTCCTCTGGACTTGCTGCGAAAGATATACATAACGTGCCACTTCGACTAAAAGCTCCCGTGATGCGTGTCTTGGGGGCATGCTAGAGCCAGCTGGAGCATGTCTGAAAGCTGGAGCCCGAGATGCTCTGACATGTGCGTCCGCAGCGAAGAAGGCGGCGCGAAGCCAGCGGCAGCTCCATCAGGCATTCTGGAGTCATGGCGCTGGCCACCTCGGACTCCCGCCATATGCTGTATCGACCACGCCCCCACACGACCTACCTCGACGCCAGGATAGCACGACAGCGAGATCGAAGCGACTCGCACGAGATCAGAAGTCTGAGACTTCCCACTTGCCACCAGATGGGGTATATCTGGATTTCCTATATCCTCCACCGACGTTGAACTGGGCGAATCGGGTCAATGGTCAGCTCAAAGAGCCTCGAGAGACGCGAAATGCAAGGCGCTTGCCTGAAGGCTTCGTACAGGCATCAAGGCGCTATTCGTCTAGACCACGGGTTCGGCGAGTCTCGGTGCATGGTCCAAAGTCGCCAGGAGAAGGCGAGGACCAGGCAGGAAGCAACAAGATTGGTCTGGGCGAACTCTCAAGCGATACAGACCCTGAGCACGATGGTCAGGCGGGGAACACGGCGGCCAAGCAGTTTGCTAGCGAGTATGCGATGGGAGATCTGCTTCCATCGGGAACGAAAGTATCTGGGCTCGATACTTGGCCGGAGAAAACCTCAGACGAAACATTTCCCGCCACTTTTGCTGCCGAGCTGGCGGAGAATTCGACATCGAAACAGTCTGTGGAGACAGTCAGGCATAGAGAAGAAGGGGCTATACTCGAGCATCTAGCAGGCCCGCTCCCACGATTCGAGTCTGCCCAGGACCGTCTAATCCGGTTGCGCTGCATTCTTGCCACAAATGCTCCAAAGGCATCCTCCGAGCTTGTGGACCACACTTGGAAGCTCTACGTATCGTTGACGTCTGATGACAGAGATGATCTACGCTTGACGGAAAGGTTCCTGAGCTGGCTCTCGGAGATCCCGAGCACCGATGTGCTCGCACATATTATCACCCTCTTCTGGTCGATACCGCTCGAAAAGAGGACGCTGCCATTGTACCAAACCGCATGCCAGGTCTTCCTTAATTCGGAGTCATCTCGTGAGCTAGCCATCACATTGCATGATGAAGCTGTCTCTCATCTTGCGAATGTCTCGCACCTATCGTCGTCAATATTTTTCATTGTTATGCAGCGTGACCTATGGCATCTCGCTTTGCGTATCTTCAGAGCTTCGGAATCCCAGCGTAACTCACGACAGCATGATCTCTTTCTGGTTAAGATTGCCGAGCATGGCAATCTTGAGGTCGCGTATGGTTTGACAATGCATCTTAAAACTATGTCCGAGCACGAGAGACAGTCTTGGCTTCCCATGTGGGCGCACATCGCGAAGCAAGCCTGCCAGCAAGCCTTGCAGGATCGAGTACCGGCCGTCTTGAAGACGAAGATGCGCTACCTCTATTCTATCTCCCAATTCTTATCGCAATGGGTCCCCGAGCATACCCGTTTCTTCGAAAAGCTCTTGGCTCATCGACTGAGTTTACTTGACGAGTATCTACACTCCTACGCGCTCCCTTCAAGACACCCCTGGTCAAGCCCAATAGTATCCCATCTCTATCATTGCTACCGCCAAATGCCGAATGCCAAGCTCAACGAGGACCTGCTTTTGATACTTGTAAAGATGTGCGGCGTACGATCCTACTTCAAGGGCGCTGACATTGAGACAAAGCAAAATGTTACCATCGACTTAGTGGTAAACGACTGGCAAAGATGGTATGGCAAATTGAGGCTTGACGCCGTGCATACATTGCTCTCACTTGCAAGCCAGGATGCCCGCAAAGATCGAGTTGAGAGCTGGTTCCATTATCTCGAGCGCAATTACAGCCAGTATGAAGATCAGAAAGCTGTATTCTGGACACGAATCCATGTCCACGCCCGGGCTTCTGATCTGGCGTCCGCTAGGACAGCGTTCGAGAATGCACGCGCCGCAGCCAAAACACACAACGATGAACCCGATCTCGCGTGTTGGAACAGTCTGCTACTAGCCTACGCACGGTCCGATGATCTCGATGGCGCACTGTCTCTTCTGAAGACTGCAGTGCACGATGTTGGTTTGGTGCCCAATCGTAAAACGTTTGAACCCGTGTTTAATATGCTCGCGCCACGTGGAGATGTTCCAGGAACGGAATATCTCATCGAGCAATTCTATGATCTAACAGGAGATCCTGCCCAAGCTTGGCTGGCTCAATCACACATCTCTGCATTGTGCTTTGCTCGACAGCCACACAAGGCCGAGGAAGCAATGAAAGACGTCGTTGGACGCTTTCACAGTGGCGAAATCAGAGATGACGTTACTGGCTGCTGCAACGCCTTGCTTGCTTACCACGCAAAGCTGTACAACATCGATGCTGTCACGCGCACCTATCGATGGATGAAATCAGAGGGCATCCGTCTGAACGGCAAATCGTACGTTTATCTCCTGCAGGCATTGATCGCGTTCCGACAGTCAAACTCTGCCTGGCTCATAGTGAAAACAGTGATGAGGCGTGAGGGATGCCCTGCTACTGCAGCACATTACGCTACCGTTATGATAGGGTATATGCGCACCGGAGAGTACGAACGAGCCATCCAGGTGTACAAGACAATGCTTGCGAATAACGTTCGGACTGATGCTTTTTCTAAGGCGAAGTACATCAGGGCCCAAACTCTTCAGGAAGCCCAAATGCAAGATAGGTCAGCACCGCAGCAATCTTTGGGAGTCAAGAATCGTTCCCTTCCGATGGCGAAGAAGGTGCTTCATCGGGTCGTTGGAGAACTTTCCGACCGCGACCTGGCCGAAACACGCAGTAATGGCCTCTCATCGGCAGACAATATTGGGGGCATGTTTGAGTCCATCATTTGGGCTCATGGTGCCCGAGGTCGCCTTGAAGAGGCCAAAAGTATGTTTGAGCAGTCGCAGAGGCTCATGCAAAAATTTGGGCGAACACAGACACCAGGTTTTCGTCTCCACGTTGCTCTCATGAATGCATACCTGCACGCCAAAGCGTACGAGCAAGTCGAAGCCTACTGGCATGTGGTCAAGGAGCAAGCGGACAGAATTGCTCCAGTTACCGCTGTGCCCGAATTGCGACGCCCAGAGCAGAGACGGCCAAAGAAGAAGTTGGTCGAGCCGGCCTCAGAGGCTGCGTTCCGTCTGAACGCTCCTGTGGTGGAAGCCGCATCCTCAGACGATCGCGCTGAGCTTGGCTTCTCTGCAGATGCCAAGCCGGCTCCTCCACCAAAAGCCATGCCAGATCTCGCGATGAAAACAAACACGGTGCCCAAAGGCGCTTCCAGTCTTGGGCCACGGCCAGCGCCAGGACGTCGTGGAATCCTCTCGCGGCCTTTCGATCTTTACATCGCGGCGCTGAAGGCACAAGGTAGAATTGCAGACATGGTTCGTGAGTTTACACGCCTCGCCACTCAAGGCTACACCTTCGATGGAAATCTCTGGAATCGATTCATCGAACATCTTTGTTCGGCTGCCAATCCTCCTCTTGCCTTGCTGGCTTTCACACTTGCAGAGCGATATCTGATCGGCAATTTTCCTGGATGGCGCCCTGAGGCGATCTCGGGCCGTCGTAGGTCTCGTCGAAGTGAGCGGGCGGTGAACACGCAGTTCATGAAGCGACGGTATTTTGCGCCTGAGCAACTGGTACCTCGATATCGAACCTTGCTGAACTTGGGAAGGGCTCTGATCGACATCCAGCGTCTTGAAGCGAACGGATGGTCTCCAGACTCCGTCAACTTCACGCCGCTTACAGATTCGAGTGATGTTGAGGTTCAGAAGTTGGCGCAAAGTCTGAAGCGATTCGTTGGCACCGAGAGACAGATTCGCCAGAAAGCTCCTCGGACTGTCGAAGCCGTGGAGACCATGCCTCGCGTCGATACCGATAAGTGGCAGAGACGAATACTGAGGGACGAAGGCTGACCATAGGGTGCTCCGTCGAGGGGCCGAAGCAACATTTCCGGCGAGGCTTTGGATGCAGCGTCGAGCGGGAAGAGCCAGACAGCATTGACAGTACAGCCCGAAAGCGTGAATGGCAGTTGAGATATCACGATGTTTATCGTCCGAACGCATCGGAAGGCTATCGATTTCTCCCAAATTCTAGTTAGCAAGGATTAGGGCCAATTGCAATCTCGGCTTGACTTTTAAGCGTGAAAGGACAGGGCCCTCCGATGCGTTTAGGTGCTGTGTAAAGATATGAATACGCCTCATGGGTTGTGCCAGCGATGGGTTGTACATGAACAGCTTCACTTCAAGGGTGAAGCAACCAGAGACTTGTGTATATTTGTATCAATACTAATACTGTCGACAGCACGATGTGAGTGCCGGCAATGCCGCCACATGTACTAATTTCTGCAGCAACAGTCGTTACCCATCTTTACTGTATGTATAGCAGCTTCGCCAAGACTCATGCGAAGCGCCTGAAAGGAGGTAGTATATAGCTACATACAACATAAGCCGACCGACATTCTATATTCGCGAATAGCATATGTCCGAAGCAATGCGGACATGCTCTGATTTGCTGTCGTAGTAGGGAACTCTGACTTCAGGTCTCGACCACGCGATCCGAAGGTGGCGTAGAACTACTTCCCGTCGTCTTCTCTTATCTCGCAGAACTGTACACGCAGCTGCTCATCCTTTTCCTTTTTGCTTAGATCTTATCTCATATCACTACATCCTCGGTGTTCGTGGCTAGACGAAGCAGCCTTGGAGACTCTGCCTGCACCCAGCACCCTACACAACCAGACAATGACGCGCCGGGTTCCGAAGAAACGACAACATCACAACCATGAGCTCGAGCTCGAATACAAGTCGTCTCTCGGCGGATGACACGCTTCACGGAATCACAGAACAAGCACGACCGGCTCGCAGTGCTACGCATGAATCCGAGACTGGACCACTCGGAATCCATCAGCATGCCCCCTACGACTTCTTCCAGCGGCGACGCTCATCTGGAGTGAGGTCTCAGGCACGGCAGAGATCTTCTGCTCTTGCTATCCAGCACATCGAAACATCTACTGGAAAGAGGTGGTGGAAATTCCACTTCCGAGACTGGGACGACGAGGCCGAGCAGGATTGGTGGTTCGCTAGTACCGCCATCCCTTTGCTTGCCGCGACGATAGGACCTTTGGCGAATGTGTTGAGTATCGCTGCTCTAGTCACGAGCTGGAGAATGTGTATAGTCGCCGACGTTGGTCCTTCTGGAGCTGAGATTTGCGAGTGGAATGGCGATCCTGATGCTCTTGGGCCACAGCTTTCTGGGCAAGACTTTGCGGACAAGAGGTGGTGTTACTGGCTCAACGTCGTCTCACTCATTGTTGGATTCGTTGGGAATTTCTTCCTGCTTTGCAACTTTACCAATCGAATTCGGTATATCATCGCCCTGCCTGTCACCATCGCCTGCTGGTATATCGCGACCGGGATACTCATGGGTATCATCGTGGCTGTAGATGTCTATGTGCCACCCGTCGGACCACAGCAAATTTATACCGGGTAAATACTCAAATAGCACACATTAGTATAGCAATTACTCGGATAGCAAGAGGCTTACTCAGATAGTATATATGGGCACAGAAATTACTTAGATAGTGTATATTAGTATAGCAATTACTTAGATAGAAAGAGGCCTATCTATATAACCTACCTATAGTAACGATAGCCTACCTATAGCGACGATAGCCTACCTATAGTAACGATAGCCTATAGTAACGATAGCCTACCTATAGCGACGACAACCTACCTATAGCGACGATAGCCTACCTATAGTAACGATAGTCTACCTATAGTAACGATAGTCTATAGCGATAATAGTCTATCTATAGTAACGATAACCTACCTATAGCGACAATAGCCTATCTATAGTAACGATAACCTACCTATAGCGACGATAGCCTACCTATAGCGACGATAGCCTATAGCGACGATAGCCTATAGCGACGATAGCCTACCTATAGTAATAATAGCCTATCTATAATAGATATTAATATTTCTACTTATAGGTATTTAGATATCCTTTAATATATAGGACTTATTATTTTAGGATAGTAGTATATAGTTTACTATCTAAGTAATTACTATACTAATATATATACTAATATCTTAGAAAATTACTATTTTAGAAATACTAGCTAATATTACTAATCCGTTACTATCCAAGTAATAACTATACTAATATATACTATTTAAGTATTTATCTAAAATTTATATATAAGCTTTCTAGTATATAGTTATCGTAGCTTATATATATTAGTAGTAAATTCTTATATTACTATTATTAGCTAGCAACTAGGACACACTTGACTACCGAGTTAGGTAGGGGCCTCGATTAGTATATATAGCCCTCTTCCTACTAGGGAGAGACATTATTAACCTTCGTTTAGTATACATTACTAGTTACATTTTATGTGCCTCTACTATAGAGCTCTAATTACTACTATATACCTCTATAACTACTACGATAGTTAGTCCGCCTAGTATAGCTACCTATAGCCTAATAGGTTATGCTACCTATAGTCCCTTCCTATGCTACCTAGCCCTTGGGTTTGTATAGGTTCGGGTATTACTCATTACTATACTATTCTAACTACTAGACAAGTAGCTATCCCTATCTATTCTTAAAGGTAAAAGCCCTTAGTATATAGCCTCCGGTACAAAACCCTTTACCTCCTTCCTACTATATAGGATTCTATCCCTACCTTTTGTATTTATTTAGGCTATAGGATTATTAGGATATAGAGAGGATCTCTATAGCTCCTTCCTCTTACTAGGCTCCTATTTACTTCCTACCTTCCTCCTCCTCCTCCTTCTCTAGTTCTTCCTTTATAAGGGAGAACTATTCTAGGAAACCCTCCTTAATTATCTACCTTATTACTTTATTTAGGCCTCTCCTAGTCTAGGTAATCTCCTACTATAATAACCCTATCCTTTAGATAAGTTAGTTCCTTATCCTTTGTCTCTCTAGGTAGAAGATTATAATATACTTTAGTATCTAGGCCCTATATCTATATATATACTCTAGTGTCTTACCTAGAACCCTCCTCCTTATTAGGTATGTATTTAGGCTAATATGTTTAGTCCTAATTAGGGTTACTATTGTACTCTACTTCCTTAACTATCCCTAGTATAGTTCCTTACCTTTTAGCCCTTCTTACTATACTATAGGGAGTTGTTAGCCCTATTAGGCTACTTACCTTTTCCTAACTTAGCTTTCCTATTATGTATTCTACCTTTAATATATCTACTATAATTTAGGCATTATTCCTCCCTATTACATATATTCCCTAGTCTATCTATTAACCTATTCTACTATCTATCTCTACCTTATCTTTAGGTCTTATACTTAGGCTATATCCCTACTCCTCCTATATTTCCTCTAAACCTTCTTATACCTCTCCTAAATGTATTTAGTAGTAGGTTTATTATCTATCTTAACTAATTATTATCTTGCTATCTATTACGATTACGGGCCTAGTTAGCCTATCTAGAGTCGAAATAGACTAAGAAGGGCCGGGGCGACCTATCTTAGCCTATAGGTATATATCTTCCCTCTAGATACCTCTCTTCCCTTTCTTCTTTAGTAATTCGAGTAGTCCTAATCGAGTACTATATACTACGCATTATATACCTCTTTTATATACGAATTGCTCTTCTAAAGTATACTACGTAGTACTTAGGATAGTATAGAAGAAAGCAAAGGCCTCGGTATCTAACCCGGTTAGCTAAGAAAACAACTAGGAAAATAACTAAGAAAACTTTCCTAGTACCGAGTAGGATAATAATTCCTCTACCCTAGCTAACGACTCGCTAGGGGACACTATCGATAACGATAAGGGGTAGGGCGACGCTAAAGAGGACTATAACGGCGAGGTCCTAGTAGCCTAGCTCTAGTACGAGGAAGAACGGGCTAAATAGGCTAAGCAATGCCTCGAATTAGCCTATCTTAGGAAAAGAATAGCCGATATAGCTTAGGAAGCCTCCCTCCTTATAGATTAAGGAAGTACTTAACTAAGCGCGGCCCCTACTATACTACTCTCTATACCTATAGGATCGGCTATCCTTAAGGCGAGGAACCTCTATATATTCGAAGGTAAGGAATACGTAGACTACGACTAATAGGTTACCGACTACGACTATATCTTTAGGTAGGCCCTTTATATCTATTCTATAGAAGAAATAAAGGTAGACCTAGCTAAGGAATAGATAGAAAGGGAGTAGTAAGTTAAAAAGAAGCGATATACTAGATATTTAGACCTAGAGGAGTATACCTAGGAAAGGATAAAGTAGGTAATACTAGACTCTATAGGAACGAAAGAAGAACGCCGCTAATTAGCCCTAGATAGGCTAAAGTAGGCTAACTAAGGGAATTATACCCTATTAGAGCTACTAGACTATATAAAGATCTAGTAGGATAAGGTCGAAGAGGATCGTTAGGACCGCATAATATACGACTTCGTAGTAGCTATAGATAAGAGGATCCGCTACTATATCGAGGTAGGCTAATAGCGCTTCTAGACCTTAATCGAAGTAGAAGAGATAGCGAATACCTACTACCGCTTACTAGAGAACGAGTATAGGTCCTATAGGGATAAAGATCGGGGTAATAAGAAGCGTAGCTACTCCGACTTAGATAATAGTACTACTAGCTCGATATTAGATAAGCTACCTAGAAGCTCGGAAGGTTATAGCTAAGGTAGGAAGGGTCGAAGCTCCCTATAGAGGCGCTAGGGCGCCTCTAATAGGTCCGAGAAGGACAAAGAAGTCCCTTAGTACTAGTACTATAGCGAGATAGGCTATAAGAGGCCCTAATACCCTATCTATAATCTAGAATCGGGAAAAGATAAACCTACCTAGTAGCCCTCCTAGCTACGGCGGACTAGGTCGTCTATACTAAGGAACAAAGGAGGAGCGTAGAGCCCGGTAGACTAAGATAGGTCGACCGGAACTAGTTTTAGCTAATCTAACTAGACGTTAAGCTATAATAGGGCGAGAACTTCTATATACTTAGAGGGCTTATTAATTGTAGCTCTTAGGCTAATATCTTAGATAGTATAGTAGCTAAAGAGGTAGGCCTTGCCCTAAGTAATATAGACGCTAAGTAGTATAAGATCCTTAATAGCTAGTTACTAGCTATAAGTAGTAAATACTATATATCCTACGAAGTATCGGATACGAGTAGTTAGTAATAAGGCTATATAGACAATTTCGCTATCGGAAGGATCTATAGCTTTAATATTATACTAGGTATACCCTAGTTAGAACGGTAGAACCCTTCGATCGACTTCGTAGCTAAGATAGCTATCTAGAGGAGAAAGGGGGCTCGTAAGTAGCGCGCCTATATCCTATCGGGTCCTTCCGACTTCTCGAAGGTTATATTAGATAAGGATACGCGTCTCTTCGTAATATCGATAGTTAAAATAGACTAAGATAACCCGAATAGCTTCCCGTTAGAGTATAAATACCTCTATAGGATATTCGAGGAAGGAGACGCGTCCCTACTCCCCGATTACGGCCTATATAAGTTATCTATTAACCTTATAGAGGGCAAGATCCCTCCTTATAACCCGTTATATAATCTCTCGGAGACTAAGTTAGTAGTCCTAAGGAAATACCTTAATAAATACCTCGAGAAGGGCTAGATCTATCTATTAAAGTCCTTAGTAGATACCGGTATCCTCTTTACTAAGAAGAAAGATAGGAGCCTATAACTCTATATCGACTACTAGGGTTTAAACGCTATTATAGTAAAGAATCGGTATCCCTTACCCCTTATATAGGAGTCCTTAGACTATCTTACTAAGGCTCGGATCTTTACGAAGCTTAACATTCGGGATACCTACTATAGGATTCGTATTAAGTAAGGGGACGAGTAGAAGACTACTTTCTATATAAGATATAGGTACTTCGAGTATACCGTAATACTATTTAGGCTTATAAACGCCCTAGCTACGTTCTAAAGCTATATCCTTAGCGCCTTGTTAGACCTAGTAGATACGATCTATATTATCTATCTAGATAATATCCTAATATACTCCTAAGATCTAGAGGAATATATCCGATATATTACTACTATTCTCGAGAGGCTCTAGCGCTATAAGCTATACGCGAAGCTTAGTAAATGCGAGTTTAATAAGGACCGAATTGGGTTCCTTAGCTATATAATTATCCTAAATAAGGTCGAGATAGAGCTAGAAAGGGTTACTATAGTTAGAGAGTAGCCCGAACCGAGGAGCGTAAGAGATATATATATCTTTATTAGATTCGCTAACTACTACTAGTATTTTATTAGGTACTTCTTCTAGATAGCGGCTTCCCTAAATCGCTTAACGGAACGAGGGCCTAATATAGCTAAGAGTAGGCGAAGGTAACGTAAGGAAGAGTCGTAGTAGCTTACTTTAGATATAGAAGCGAAGTTAGTATTTAACCGACTTAAGGAGGCGTTCTATATAGCCCTAGTACTAAAGTACTTTAATCTATCCTAACTAATTAGGATCGAAACGGATGCCTCGACCTATACTATATTAGGCATTATAATATAATAGTATAAGTACGAGGGCAAGACGTACTAGTTCGTAGTAGCCTTCTTCTCGCGGAAGATAAATAGGATAGAAAGGAACTATAATATCTATAATAGCAAGATACTAGGGATAGTCGAGTACTTTAAGTACTAGTATTACTACTTAGAGGGCGTATAGTACTAAGTAGGGGTTATTACGGACTATAATAACCTTAAATAGTTTATAATAACTAAGGAGCTTACGAGATATTAGGTCTACTAGGCCGAATAGGTCGCTATATTTAGACGTCCTAGTAGGTTGGTTTAGGTTAGGTTCGGGTTCAAAACCGAACCTAACCCATTTATCCGGGTCCAATCTTAGGGAACCGGAAGTTTGTCTAGGTTCAAACCCAAAAATTCAATAGGTTTATAGCGAACAATAGAAACATTAGAAAAGCGGAAATTGCGAAATATCGAGATAGAGAATATATTGTTATTTATGTATACTACTATTATCGTAGTCCTAAAGGACAAACTAGTCATTTCTTCTATGTATGCTACTAGTATCGTAGTCCTTAAGGACAGAGTAGTCATTTCTTTCTATAGTATAGCGCTAATAGCTACCCTTCCGTTCCTTTATTACGTACGACGGTTCTTGTATAGATTCTCGCTAAAGTCTACATCTCTAATAAAGATACTATAGCCCTTTAGAAGCAAACTTAGTATAACAATGTCCTTCTACTAAATAGTAATACGCTTGGCATGGACGGCTAGTAGGTTAATAGCTATCTAGAGTTAGTATATATTAAGGACGTTAGGGAGTAACATATACTCGAAGAAAGTCGTAAGGTATGCTTTAGAGGCCTTACGCAATACCTCGATAGTATTAAACTAAATGCGGAACTAGCTAGCGCCGGTAATACTAGTATCGTAGATTAACTATTTAATTAGTCTCTAGAATAGCGCTCGCGGGATTATGAGGTCGGTAGACATTTGCGTAGTCTTAATCTACTATAGTGCGTTTTCTAAAAGAT